>VMDR010031576.1:0-11991 GCA_007922815.1 Macrotus californicus | reverse complement strand
TCTTTGGGGGAGGACTAGAACTGGACCTAAGACAGAAACCTAACTTTTTTATATATGTGTGGGTTAGTATAGTAAGGCTGGGTAGTAGTCTGCTCAGGCTACCATTATAAAATATTATTGACTGGGTGACTTAATTCTGAAGGCTGGAAGTCTGAGATCAAGGTGTCAGCAAGTTTGATTTCTTCTGAGACCTCTCTCCTTGGCTTGTAGATGATGTCTTCTCCCAGTGTCTTCCCATAGGGTCTCCCTCTGGATGTGCCTGTGACTAGTTTCCTCTTGTAAGAACACCATTCATATCATATTAGTCATAGGCCTAGGGCCAACCCTAACGACTTCATTTTAACCTAATTACCTCTTTAGAGACTCAATCTCCAAATACAGTCACAATTTGAGGTACTGGGATTTAGGGCTTCACCACAAGAACACTTCACTCCATATCAAAATTTGGAAAGTATTTTTGTGTCTAGAGAAAATTGTGACTTGTTTTAATCAACAGACTCAATTGATACATTCCCGGGAGATAACTACTATCTATTTATTTCTAAAGTAGGTCTCCAAAAGATAATCACTTGATCCGTGAGCTTGTGCCCCAATATTTACTTAGATGTAACGAAATGCATTCTTTAAAACTATTTCCCCACTAAGTCCATGAACTTGCTCCATAAAAGAGCATGTCTTTTAGTGATCATCTAACTCTTGGTGTATAGACATTCTGGAATGAAATTTTCAAAAGATTGTTCAATAATTTACACTAATCACTAATTCACATGACTGTCCCTCTTCAGTTAGTTTAAATAAATGAAGATATTTTAAATTCCATCCTCCACTCCCAACCAAGAAGCTTTGCCTGCCCTTGTGCATGTTCATTCAGTCCGACAGAAATAAACCTGACTGGCAGCTTTCTAGCCTCCTTTTGCATGCAGAGCTGCTTGCATAAGGCCAATATTACTAAACTTGAGGTTTGACATTTCAAAGGAACATTGGAAGATTTTGACCTCTTCTAGAATTTGAGAGAGAAAGACACCGATGAGTCTCTATTCACCTTAGCTAGTGTGATTCCCCTCCTCCCCCCTCCCCCATGAACTAGAGAAAAAGTTGGTGATGTATCTTCAAAACAAGATTTACTTCCTTTTCTAATTAACTGTCAAGAATAAACAAAAATAGTCTCTTCGATTTTAGCTCTCACACATAGGTTTTTAGCTGGAGGAGCAACTTCACACGCAAGGTCTCTGTTACTCACCTTTCACCGTCATCACCCACAATTAAAGCTCATTAAGATTTTCCTCACTTCCATCTTCCAAGGACAAAAATAATGCAGGCTATTACCATTTGTTTTATTCTAATAGGGAAACCCATGGGGGTTCTAAACTGAGATTTCAGAATTTTCTTTTTAAACCACAAGGCTAAGAAATAATGATCTCTTAGTTTAGTTTTCCTTTATCTTTTTGTGAAAGTGTATAATGTTTATTCTGTTGAAACTTGATATCCTTTCAAGCAAAGTTCACCTACTTTCCAATGTGGGCTGGTATAGTTCCGTTCTTCTGCCCTATTTGGGGCAAACGTGCTGCCATTTCTCAGAAAGCTCCAAATCACCAGCCTCACTTGCAATAGTCTGAGTGAGACTGTGTTTCAGTATGGGTATGTGTGCATAAGTATGTATGTGAGTTCATACACCCTTGGTTCACTATGAGCTAACTTTTCACCAGACTCCAGCTAAGAGTAAGGAGAAAAGGTGCTTTAAGGCATTATGTCAGCTCCTCCACAACCCCGTGAAATCTTGTGATGATCTGATGCAATTAACTCAAGCCTCTCTCATTTGAAGGCAATAAAATTTTTCAAATTATCCTATTTACTTCTATGAACTCAAAGTGAATTATCTTGCTAACCTGGGAGGATGAAACTCTGTGCAGCTTACCCACAGTAGGACCCCCTTTAAACATAAATCACAGAGATGTGCAAACATGTATAGCCACACACAATTTTTACAGAAATATAGAATTCCTTTCCTCCCCACCCTGGGAGGTTTGACTAAGTTACTCTTTCATTATTATTTCTCTATTCAAGGAATCCCAATAACTTTGAATTGCTCAGAGAAGGGGCCTCCAAACCTTTGCAATGAGGAGATAATTTTTATATCTCTGAATCACTGAAATCTCTCCATGCCTGTGTTTGCAGAGGAAAAGAGAGGATATGAGTTATACATGGAATGATTATCCATATGAATCCATTTCCTCAGAAATAAGTGGTAAAACACAGAAAAATAATTACAGGAAAGAAGGAAATATTAGTATCAGGCATTCTTAAGCATAATTTTTAAAACACCCCATAACTTACCTCATCCACAGATCTCCATGTTATTTACCCTCACTGTTTCCAATATGAACCCTATCATCTCACAGCTCCCACATCCCCTATGATCTATGTTTTTTTAAAATGCCCAAACTCTGTCAACTCTCTCCCTTTTTCCCTTTAATCTAACAACTCTCATTGTCTCAGTAGAACCTGTCCTTCTTCAGAGATACTCCGGGGTCCTTCTCAGGACTGCCTGCCATGGGGAGAAGGACTGGTGAGAACGACACGGAGCCCAAGCCTCTGAGTCCTCATCCTCTACTTTAACCAGATGTGGTTTGTTTAGGTTGAAAATAGGAATGTGGTCTAAATAAAATTTAAAGAACCACTGCTTTCCAACTCATCTCAAATTCAGCCCACATGGTTCCTATACCACTTTCTGTGTTTATGTGGACCTTGTGTCTTTATTTACATATTATATATCTGCATGTGATTTTTTTCTCCACTTAAAGTACAAGTTCTTTTTGAATGCCACTTGTATCATTTGGCAATGTTATATTATAATGGATTTTAAAGACCTGCCTACGCTCAGTGCAGTTCCTTGGATGGCTGTGGAGTAGAGGGTGCCTAGGTACCACACAAGAGATCTATGCTTTCACACTCTCTGCTCCATCCTTGTAGCTGTCAAGTCAATCAGTCTGTTAGCAAGTCAAATAGCTTCACTTTAATTGCTGAACTTCTAGATACTTCTCTTGATGGAATAGCTGTATTTGCATGAGTGAAACAACTGAATAGCAATGCAGGATCCCATAAAAAAGAGGGTCAGACAATAACCTGTAACAATAACAACAAAAGAAGTAATTTCTACGCGTTTAGTGCTATTGCATTTACAAAATGCTTCCATGTTATCTCATTAATTAACTCCACAATGATTTTAGTAAAATATTATTATCACTATGTAAGGTTAAGAAAATTAAATATCAGAGAAGTTAAGACTCTTGCCCAAGAACATACAACAGTACCTAATAATCTAAACATAAATCATAATTTTAAAATCCCCAAATCCTCATTTTATATAGACTGAGCCATTAGAACAAAAAAAAAGAAAGAAAGAAAGAAAGAAAACACCACAGTAGAAGTGGACCCCGATTTGGATCAGATAATAGAGTATTGAAATAATTGAGATCAATAGAAGAAAACCTTTAAAAGTTTCTCAATTCCAATATTATGCAAGTTCGCTAGCAAAAGCTTGTCTGTGATGATGTCGACCTAATGACCCCAATGCAGGCCAGTTCGGGTCTTTCTCTCACTAGCTCATGATGCTATCAGACGTGAGCTCTTCCTTCCACCCCACCACCTCTCCGCTTTTCCACTCCTCCCTTGCTCTGCCTCTCTCCTTTTGGAAGAAGACATGTCCCACTCATTCTGCTGCTTTCCCTTTTTCCAGTATCCTTGTTCCTATGATCTTGAAGCTCCTTTGCATCTTCATTTGGTTAATACTTCCTTTCTCATGCTTAACATTCCTTCCTTCTTATAGGTTGTGCAAATCTTTATACCATAAGTTTTAAAAAAAATCTTTTAACCCTGTTTGTACCTCAAAATACATTTGATCTTTATTTCTTTTTATAAGCTAAATTCTATAAAGCTCTTCTTTCTCAGCTTTCACTTCGTCATAAACTACTCACTGGTCACCTTGAAATCTAATGCTTGCTCTCCTCATTTTGCAGAAATGACTAGCTGAGCATACATTTATTGTCAACAACGAAATATTCCTCAATATTCTTAGCATTTCAAGCAGCTCTCGTTTTTACCACTGTACTAGGGTTTCAGATTCTGACTCATGTTATAGTTCCAAACAGAGGGCCAAATAAAGCTCTTCGACTATAATAAAAAAGTGATGACAATGTAATTATTTTAATATAACTTTCATAATAAATATCATAGAAAATTAAAGATGTATATAACCTGTTATGCATTAGTTTCATTCCTAGGTTTCTACTCTAGAGAAATGTTGTACATATGCAGCCAGGGATATGCATAACAATGTTCAGAACCTTATTTTAAGAGAGACTCTGAGGAAAGCTGCCTTCCTCACAGTTTTCTTCATCTCTATCCCAACTTCAAACTTTGTTACTTTGGAGCCATTGGACACTGGAAACCTGGGATTAAGTAAGACATTGGACTGTTTCCCAAATGAGGGAACTAAAGCAAGGCTTTCCTCTACTTGGAGAAGACCTGGAACAAAGGTCTAAGAGCAGCAGATTCAGAGAAAAAATAGGTCACCAGAGATCTGTGAGCTCTGGTGTACAGGGATTCACGAGGAATCTCTATGCATGAGGGGAATAAGTTTCTCTAGCCTTTGAGGAAAAAGAACAGAGACAGATGTGACAGCAGGGGATCCTCCCAGTGTCTCAACAGGAGTTGGACCCAGGGTGATAGCAATGCAACAATGCTTGTGCCTTTCAGAATTTGCAGGGATCAAGAGAGTTAGGGACCTACAAAAATCAGATATGAGCCTCAATATACAAACAAAATTAAAAACCCTCATCTCACTTCAGAAGGAATACAAGACAATAAAGAAATCCAGAACAAACACCCAGGAAAATAACATTGTCTTATGAGTCAAATAAAATGCATATTTAAAAATGGGGTTCACCAAGATTCCAGGTGCAGCACAAAAAATACATTTCCAGAGCTAAAATATGATTTTTTCAACTAAATAATTTATTATTTGAATGAAAGAGAACGATCATTATTAAGACCTAAATTAATAACCAGGACAACTATAAGAAATATAAGAAAACACAAAAAATAGAAACAACTATTGTGAGAAAACAGATAGACACAGGAGGCACATTGTTTGAACAGTAGGAGTTTCAAAGAGAGAAACAGTCAGTTTGGTGGAAATAGCAATAATTAAAGAAATAATATAATTAAATTTTCCTGAGCTGAAGAATGTATCAAGCCTTAACAGGCTCACAAGATTTCATCTTGGAGTAATAAGACAAAAAGAAACAAAAAATAACAACAAAACACACAGACAAGTTTTATAAAATTTTTCAACCATTTTAATGATAAAAGGAATGATAAAAAAATTTCAAAGCTCACAGGCAAAAGAGCATGTTATCAACAAAGAAAAAATACACCAGCATTGAACTTCTCATCTGCAACACTGAGACATGTAACACAGTGCAATATCATCTACAGATTAAATTAAAAAACTCAATAGACAGGTTAAAATTCAGCTTTAATATAGAGAGAATTTGTAACTGAAAGTTGGAACCAAAGAAATTACTCAGACTGCAGCACAGAGAGATAAAGATGTAAAGACAAGGTAGAAATTCTAAAGCAAAGGCATTTTGACTATCATTACATGAAAATAAAATAATTTATCAGGAAGCTTAAAATAAATTTTAAATTACATAATGTCAACAGAGCAATGACTTGTAAAAATTTTAAAGAAAACATTGTCAAGCTATAACTACACTGGGTTTAACATATACCTCTCAGAAACTAAAAGAATCAGAAAAAAACAAATGTATTAAGAATATAGAATACTTAAATACAGTATGATTTGATGAATACCAGATAAAACTATCTCTATATCTACCTATCTTTCTCTCCATTTATCATCTACATACGAGAATGTAACTGTCCATAAGAATACTTCTGATTGCATATTCTCTAAGTTCACAATATGTAAGACACTCTATAGCTTTCATGACTTGTGCTTAGCAAATTTGTGAAGTCAGATGGGATTTTCTTTCACGAAAAATTTGAAGGTTTTTTTTCACCAAATTCATTTTCACCTTTTTTTCTTCTTTCAGCCACCTTTCTCAGAAATTCTTATCCCTAATCTTTCAAAATTTTCTTAGAAAGAATTTAAATGCATGCCACTGGCTTTATACTAGGGATTTAGGGAAGTGTCTTTGCTCCTCCAGGCATATTTGCTCAAATCTCTTCCCACTAATTGAGGAATTAAAGTCTGTTCTACCCTAAAAAGTTCCAGTCGTCCTTGATTAGATACAGAATGGAGTTATAAATTGAGAGGAGCTCTATGATGGCATACTTAAAATCCCAATATTAAGCAGATACTTTGACTAAGAATTAAACCAGAATTGTAGAGGCAGAATTCAAAATGAAGTATGTGAGTTTCCTTGTCTAAATGCTGTGCACCTAGAGAAGCAACATCTGATAGGTTGCGTGGGTCTCTCCAAGCCCCTTGTCCCAATCACATCCAATCCAGGAAGGCAGGAGTGCTGTTGATGACAAACGGCTCATTTTCCCTCTGAAATGCTAACTCTCCTGTGTCACAGGACTGCCAAAGAATATAACTTTCTAAGGCAAGTGGGGACATTGAGAGTCAATGAATACACAGCCTCTTTATTTTAGCAAGTATTGATGGGATTTTTTTCTACCCTGGCCCCCAATCTTTAACATGAATTATTAGGGAATAGAATGAATTTCAGAAAATGAAAATTAAACTTAGAAAGTCAAAGGAAATCAGAATCAGGCAGAAGGCTCCTCAGAGAAAGAGAACAAAGGCAAGAAAGACAAAGAGAAAAGAAGGGCAAAAGGAAGAAAAGGGCAGGGAAACGAGAGAAAATATGGAAGGGCCCAGAAGGCATGAGCAAGAATGGAAATGCCATGCTGAATGGGAGACCCCAGAGATGGGGAAGAGTGTACAGGACGAGTCTCTACCAAGGAAGCTATTTTGTGATATGAGATTCCTCCAAGGTTCAATATTTGAATGAAATTACAGCACATGATCATCTTTTATCAGTCAGTGACCAAAGGCTGGACACATGCACTTCTTGAAAGCCTGGATCAGTTCCAAATATTGGAAGATGATGTAGCCCAAATGACACCTTTTCTAGGAGTCCCTTCATGTCACTGAGCCTCTCATAATTCATTTTAGTTTTTGTTCTTAACTTCCCACCTAAACTGTGAATGCTTTATGAACAGGACTATGTTATGTTGCCATTCCCTTATGTTCCCTCCTTGCATAATGCTAGGAAATATCTCCCTGTTATTTAAGTTCAAAGTCTGTAAAAGACAGGTCAGAGTTGTCCAAAGACATGTCATGGAAGAAGTATGGTGACTTTGGTTTCAAATAATCAGTAATACATAAATAAGCATAGAAAAGAGGGGAGAGTATATTAATAGTAGAACATGTCTAACAATTAGCTGATAGAAATAATTACTCCAGATATAGCATAGAAAAAATATGTAAGTAAACAAATAGGCCAATGGGTAAATTAATCAGTGTCCAAGCTGCAAATTCATCTAGACAGAAACTTTAATAAATCCAATTTTTATGGGTATGATGAAGAAAAGTATGCCACCTTACTGTAATTTCTCTGGAGCTTATATTTTGTCAATAGCTCACCAGGATGAAAGGGGCCATTACAAGTTTTCCTGTATCTCTATGATCAGAGGAAGAAAGCAAAAGCCAGAGCTTAGGCTGGTATAAGAGTGATGTGTATGGAAGTAAAGATTTTGTGTGTTGGGGGTGGCTAGGGGTTAGACATAACTCTTTTCTCCTTGTCTAAGCCTTTTGTGGGGTATACTACTGGAACTTTCCTGTTTCCAACATTTTCCTTTTGATTACCTTCTATTCAAAGGCACCAGATCCTTATATATATCCAAGGCAAGTCAGTTAATATTTTGCCAAAGAGCTCTACCAGTGGTTATCGGTCCATCTGCTACATGTTTTGGAATTGATTTCCTTTGCTACAGACTGGTTGGTATTCCTTTAAATACACTGAGATCAACAGCTTGATTTTCTGATCCTTATCAGACATGTTAGCAAATCCTATGATTTTTTCTGTCACAATGTCCCCTGTGGCAGGTGACCATCAGGGGTGAAACAGCAATGATGTCAGTAGTCACCTTGAGGTCTCCAAGCAGGTGAGCATTTCATAAAGCCGGGATATGCCTCTTAAGTAAAAGATTCGAGTGATATCAGCTGTGCAGCTATCCAGGGCTAAATCACAGCAACATCACAACACTGAAAAGGAAGCTGTTGACACTTGTCTGATGATCTCCTACCATGCACCAGACACAGTGCCTGGTACCAGAGGGTTTCACGTTTATATGTCCCGCTGTAACCAGGTTTTATGAGATTTAAAGATTCTTTAAATGGCAGGAAACAAAACAAAAAGCATGGATAGATGACAGGCATAACTCCTTGGTACTTACAGATCCAAATGAGGAAGGCTGCCATGTGTGGCCACATAGGGCCTGGTATCTGGAAACAGGGCAACAGCAAGATACAACTATAGGAGGCTTATTTATTTCAAGTATGGTAGAGATATTTCAGTTTCACTGATTCCTGGGGATCAGATATTTTGACTAATTCTGTAGGCCCAAAAAATAAGGAGCTGTTCCTTGGTGTTACATGTCTAGGACTTTTCGAAGTTGTGTATGCGCATATTGTAACCCGCTTGGTATGGGAAGTAGTTAAGGCAAAGGCTTACTTAACACACTGCCTGAAAAGCTGAACTGAGGATTTTTAGCGAGGACTTCAAAAGTGGGTGAAGATGGAACTTGGGAAATATTACATGTAAACTTCCTCCTAAACTCTTATTCCAAATATTGAACTGCCTTCTAGGCATTTCCACATGAATATCTAATAGGTAACTCAAACTCAAAATGTCCAAAACCAAACTTTTCATCTTTCTTTCCCACACTTGCTTTTCTCAAATGTCCCTGTCCCATCTCACTTGCTATAAGGTTGCTCTTTACTTTGCTAAGTATTAAGGCCTTTATCCATCTCATCTGATCCCAAACTTTCTCACTTTGTGCCCAACAGTGAGATGGCAGTGTTGGTAGCTTGATCTTCTCCAAAGTGACAGAGACAAGAGTTGAAGCAACCAGAAACAAGACTCAGACGGATGGACCCACCGTGGCTTTGGATTTACAGTAAGCACCACCGTAAGTTTTTATAACATGTCGACAGCTTAGTCTTAGTCAATGATGTTCATCTTGAGTGACAAGTCATGAATGCTGGGCAGCTGTAACTCTGAAGTTTGTCCCATCACATATTTTGACAGGGCTAGAAATCTTGACCTGAAATAAAATACCAGCTGCTTGGTCACTGGCTACTTTAAGACCAAACCTTGCAACATAGAGCACCAAAGAATGTCAAAACTTCCTCGATACATCTGCCATTAACCCATAATAAATATTATCTAGTTGCCATCTTGGGAGAAACAAATAGTTAATATGAATTAGTTTCTACTCACAGTTTTTGGAAGAGATGCTTTCTAGTCCACACTATTGTGAACTCTAGTTCTCACAATAGCTCTCTGCTGATCTTGTTAATTAACATTAAATGCACGGATAATAAACTTAACATTATGGCAATAGATTTTTGGAGTTGTTCCCCCTTATAGAATTATAAAACTAAAAGACGAAAAAGACCCTTAGAGTTAATCTGGTCTAAAACCTCATTTAAACAGAGCAACTGCAGCTCAGCAACTCAAAGGGATTTTCCCAAGGGCCACATTGCTATTAAGTGAGAGAGGTGGAATTTCAACTCATGTCTCCCAACTGAGTCAGAGTTCCTTCTATTCACCACACTATCCTTCCATTTTATGATAATTTAGATAATTAAATGAAATTGTTTTCTCTGTATTACCTTTGGCCACACTTATGAAGGTGCAATGGTGAAAAATTACGAAAAAGCAACTGGATTCAGAAAGTATGTCCTTAGTTAGACCAAAAAGTAAATAATGAATTTGAGGAAATGCAAAATGGGCAACTCAAATGGAGACTATTCCACAAAATTCTAATAAACACAAAATTCTTAGAGAACTTCCTTAGAATAGAGAGGCTAGAAACAATGGTGAGAGGTACAGAAATGTCTAGAAAGACTGGAACCAGAAAGCGCCGTTATGAAGAAAGGAGGGGGCATCCAGAAAAGACTTTCTCAATTGTCAATAAAAATGAGGCTTCAAATCAGCTTCGTGGCTGATTACAAGTCTTAACTTTCTTTAAATGTGTCTATTTGTCCATAGAAAACCTGAATCCAACCCCAGTTAGGAGCCCCCTTCACCACATAATCTCACTGTCTATTTAAAACAATTTTTACTCATTCCTGTTGTGGGGAGATGAGCGGCTGATGCCTGCTCTGGGCCTGGCTGGTCCCCGTGTGGCCATCCTGCTGACACACTTCCGTGACCAACGGCCAAGGGGAGGCACGGCAGATATCCACAAATACGGGAAGGCAAGTCTATAAAAGGACAGAGACCAATTATTCTCATTAGTCAACAAGGACAGAATAGGAACTAATGGGGCTTCTGTTTCAACAGAGGGAGAATTTAGGTTAATTATTAGGGAAAACTTTGTAACTATTAGAACAGTTAGGACTCTGGAAACAAGACACTCGGGGGAGGAAGCAAAATCGCCTTCACGTAATGATGCTTGTGGTAAGATTAACTCACCATTTGTCAAGAAAGAGTAAAAGATGATTAAATCAGGAACACTGAGAAATGCAAAAGAAATATTCTGGCAGAAGGTCAGACATCAGTCGAGACACTAGGGAGAAAACAGTAACCAAAAACAACAAAAAATGCTGTTCTCACAAAGCTTACAATCTAGTGGGGGTGGGGAAAATGCGTGGAGTCCACAATAAACAAAATAAATAAGTAAAATAAATGTCACGTTAAATAGTATAAGTCCTGAGGAGAAAATTAAAGCCAGAAAGAGGACCAGAAGATGATTGTGTAAGGGGAATGGCATTTTAAAATAAGATTGTCTGAAAAACTCATGGAGATGAGATTTAAGTAAAATTATGAAGAAGCAAAGTAACCTAAGGAATTCTGGAGTGCTTCAGGCAAACGGAACAGCAAATAACAAGTCCTGATGTAGAAGGCCTTGATATGTTAAGGAAGAGGCAAGGATCCTTTTCACTTAGATTACAGTGAATGAAAAGGAAATTATAAACAGTGAGCAGAAAGAGGTGGCTGGGTGAAGGTGCAGCCGATCACATTAGCTTTGCATGTCAGGGTAGGATGCCAGCTTTTATGATGAGTGTGTCGGGAAAAGGAGAAGTGATGTGGCCTCACTTGTAGCTGAACAAGATCTGGCTCTGGTGGTTGTGGAATAGACTAAAAAGGAGCAAGAATGGAGACAAATGAATAATCCTGGAGGTTTTTACAATAACTAAAGTGAAAGAGCATGAAGACATAAATTGAGATGGCTAGAGTGGAAGTGGTTTGATAAAGTGAAATTCTGGATATGTTTTAAAAATGTAGTCAACAGAATTGACAAAGAGTGAGAAAGTGTTGCAGCAGGAAAGAGCATCAAGAAAGACATCATCATAGTGTAATCCCAACAGATATTATTAAAATCGATCCAAAATAATACACTTAAAGGGCCAGTAGCAGAATGAAATGGAAAACCAAAAATTGAAAGGAGAAATAGAAAAATATCTGTAATTATAGCTGAATATTTTAATATCTATCTCCCAGGAAATGACAGAACTAGACAAAATATGAGCAAAGGTACAAAGCATCTAAATAACACAATCAATGATCTTAATCAAATTGGTATTTCTAAAACAGTAAACCAGACAAAGAAGGAGTATATATTCTTTTTAAAGTCACACAAACTATTCAACAAGATAGATCATATGTTGAACAATAAAACAAGAGCCAGTAAGTATGAAAAGACTGACACATTACAGAACTCAGCAGA
>VMDR010031575.1:0-11992 GCA_007922815.1 Macrotus californicus | reverse complement strand
TTGCCTTTCACTGCCTGGCTTACTTCACTGAGCATAATGCTCTCCAGTTCCATCCATGCTGTTGCAAAGGGTAGGAGCTCCTTCTTTCTTTCTGCTGCACAGTATTCCATTGTATAAATGTACCATAGTTTTTTTATCTATTCATTTACTTGTGGGCACTTAGGTTGCTTTCATGACTTGGCTATTGTAAATTATGGTGCTATGAAAATTGGGGTGCATAGGTTCTTTTGAATTGGTGTTTCAGGATTCTTGGGGTATAATCCCAGCAGTGGTATTGCTGGGTCATAAAGCAGTTCCATTTTTAGTTTTCTGAGCAAATTCCATACTGTTTTCCACAGTGGCTGCACCAGTCTGCATTCCCACTATAAGTGGATCCTAATAAACAAAACAAAAAAGCAAGCCAAATATAACCAGAGACATTGAAATAAAGAACCAATTGACAATAACCAGAGAGGAGGGGTTTGAGGGATAATGGGGGAAAATAGGGGAAGCTCTATCCAGGATCATGTATAAAGGACACATGGAGAAAGCCAAAGGGGCTAGGTTTGAGGGTGGGAGGTGAGGATGTGTGGGCCGGGGGGCCATGGTGGGATGAAAGTGGTGGTAACTGTACTTGAGCAACAATAAAATAAATAAATAAATATGAGAAGACATTTAAAAAATGATCTGCTTTGTCTCCCTGTCTTTATTGTGTGATCTTCTGTGGTAGGAGACCTGTGAGTTTCAGTTATGCAGTCTCCTTGATCTCCCAAACTTGATGCTCTTTAGATGCCCTTTATGCTGTTTATGTCGGCTCTCTGGATGTAATTGGGTTTTGATTGTTGTTGGGTTGTTCTTTGGTGGGTCCTTCCCTCCAGCTGGTTGGTTGAGATTCACTCCGCTCACCACATCTTGTATGCTGTTGTCCAGCTGCTACCAGAACAAAACCACAAAGCCCAGGGAACTAACCCACATCTCCAAAATTATCTCCCCCATGCTATCCCACTACCAACTGCAAATGAACCAGTATTAATAAGAGTATAAATTGATTAAGACTATTATAAGAAAGGAGAGAGTATACGAGATGACCTACTGAAAGAAAAATAATTTTGAGAATACAGAGGGAGGAGCACTAATAAGAACTTAGATTAGGAGCAGTGTGAAGAGAAAAAGTAAAATTACATCATGAATTGAATAAAAAAGGGAATGAAGAAGGCTGAATGTGCACAGACTTGGTGGATAAGAAATAAATGCTAAAAAGCCATGCAGGACAGAAGATATCACAAATCATGGAGAAGACCACAGTGGATTTTGTCTTGTTAGCCTTTAGTATTTACCACTGTTTTTTCTTTCTGGATCCATCTCTGGTGATGTTAGGTGAGGAGTCGTCTGCCTGTGCAGAGAGAGGAAATAAGACGCCAGACTCAGAGCAGGTGAATGGCCAATGGCTCCGAATCACTGGAGTCACCACCTTTTATTTAGTATGGATTATATGACAGCTACTAAATCATAACAATATTTCTTATTTGGTTGTTATAGTGATTTTTCTTATACGATGGTACTTGGCATTTCTTTTGGTCCCATTGCCTTGGTTGCTTCAGGATAACAATGTAGGGTTCATCTAGGGGCCATGTGCCTGGAGCATGCAGTGTGCTGCAGCTTCTACAGACACATTCCCACATGCCTGAGCATGATGGCTGCTGCCATATGGGGGATGACTCAGCACTGGGATCTTGGAGTCTACTGTCTCAGTTCTCTCCCCAAAGCTTCCATCCCCAGTCTCTCAGGTGTCTCTACTCCGCTCTGCCCCTCCCTTTGATAGAGCCCAGCGTAAGTGGCTGCAAATGAAAATTTGTGCATTGGCCCTTTTAACAGTTCTTCGCATCTCTAGCCATCTACCTGTCACAGAGAGCAATCTTGCTGCTTTTCACCACTGGTCATTATCTGTGTACTTTTGGGACTCTGGTGCTCGAGGCTGGGGATCCCAGCTTAGGGTTTAGACCCCACTCTTCCCATGTGGGTCCAACCAGCCACTTAATTATTTCTCCAGTGCTGCTGCCTGTGGGTGCCCAGCCAGCCTTCTAGAGTCTCCACCATAGTCCTTACTAGTCAGGTCGTGCTGAAGCTGATTCTTCTGTCTGTCTGAGGTTATAAGGCTTCTCTCTCACTATTGTTCAGTTGTTTGTTCAGGGTGATTTCTCCACAATTTAGTTGTAATTCCAGATTGGTCCTGGGTGGAGGTTAGTGTTACTCCATTCACTTCTCTGCCATCTTGTTTGAGATTGGTTCTTAACCCCTTGCTTTCTCTATGCTCCTTCCAGTTCTATTTTGATGCAGATGTTGTGATGCTGCATGTTGTTCCTAAAATTCCTTAAACTTCCTTATTTTTTAAAATTTTCTTTTTGCCACTCTGATTGGGTATTTTCTACCACCTTGATTTTTCAAATCACTGATTCAATCTTCTGCTTCACCCAACTAACTTTTTATTCCTTATAGTTTTTTCATCATTTCAGATATTGTATTCTTTATTTATGACTGGTTATTTTTTATTGCTTCTGATTTTTTCTTGGTCCTGTTATAGTTGTCATTAAGTTCCTTGAGCATCCTCATAGTGATTTTTTTGAACAATATATGTGATAAATTGCTTACCTCCTTTCCATTTAGCTTATATTCTGTAGATTTCTCTTGTTCTTTCATTTGGGGCATGTTTCTGTCTTCTCAATTTTTTTGCTGTCTCTCTGTGTTTGTTTCTGTGTATTAGGTAGATCTGCTGTGATTCCAGTCTTGGTAGGGTGGCCTTATGTAGTAGGTGTCCTTAGGACCCAGTATGCAGTCTCCTTGATCACCTCAGCTGAGTGCTCCAGACATGTACCTTTTGTGGATTATGCCCTCTTGCAATCACATCTTGATTGCTTTGGCCCACTTTTGCAGATGAGTATCAACCTCATTCACAGTATATGAACTGCTGCAGGTGGTGACCACTTGAAGCAGAATTTGCCTCATCAGAGTCTGTTGCCTATTGAGATTCCCTTTGGATATGTAGTTTGTGACAAGAATTAGATACTACTCTGATGTTGTCTGAAGCTTGCCACTGGATGTGTTGGTTCTGTGGTTTTTTGGGGTAGACCAATGTCAGATACTACCTGTGACTGGCCCTGGGCAACCTGTTTGGAGCTACAGAGTGATCTATAGTTTCTGTCTGCCTCTGCTAGGCCTAGGTGTGCATGAGAAGGACCAAGTTGGGCACCAAAGCTATCTTTTAATAGCGTTGTACCCAGAGAAGCTCAGCAAAAGTCCCTAGGGACCCTGAGATCCACCTCTGTCTTTTTCTGCCTGTCAGCTGTGTGTTAGACTCAGTCACTGAAAGAGCCTCTGGAGGCATTTGAATTTCATGAGTTAAGTTCTCAGTGAGTCGCCAGGTAGGGGTGAGTGGTGTTTACCAGTTTGATATAGGTTCAAACTCAGTTTCAGTGCTGGGTATGAGGCCACTCAGCAAATGTCCCAGGGTATACCAAATCTGGCTGCCATCTGCTAGGTGCATGTACACCTTTATGTTGGGGTGAAGTCTCAGGGAGTCATCAGAGTGACGCCAGCAGAGTTTGTCCAGCCTAAATAGACAAAGATTTGGTTGTGTGAATGGAGGGCTCTGTACCACTAGAGGGTAAGAGGGAAAAATGTCCCCCATCCTAGAGCCACACAACTCAATCTGTCCCAGATTCTGTCAGGAGCCCTATCTCAGTAGGGTGGGGCTATCTGGAGTCTGGAGTATGGGGCTAGTGTATATCTCATGAAGGGGAGGTGCTAGTCTGGCTTTGGGGAAGGTGGAGTGAGTGGCCTCCTCCCCAGTGCCACACAACTCAGTCTGTTCCAATTCTGCCCAGCTTTTGTCAGCATAGAAGCACAAGCAGTCAGGAGAGTGTGACCACCAGGAGCCTGCAGAGTGAGGCTAACATATCTCCCATGATAGGGACGCATCAAGTCAGCTTCACGGGAAAGTGAGGGGAATGGCTTCCACTCCACACAACTTAGTAACCGACACCCCCTGAGTCCTCCCATATCTCTACACCCATGTCCAGGCAGATGAATCTTCATCAGGGTTTCAGCTCTGCAGGGAGGCACTACAGGGAGTCCAGAGGGTAGGACTATTGCATTCCTCCAGACTGATGCTGTATAATGAGTAGTTCTCTATCCAAGAAAAGATGGAATCTGCAATGTGAGAAAGTGAACCAGGGTTTGTGGCAGCTGTTTCTTCAGTTCCCTCCCCAGAGCCACAGAACCTAGTCTCTCCTAAAAAAACTTTAGTCCACTCAACCCTCCCTCCACCATAGCCCAGGGCGAGTGGTTGCCAAGAAGATTTTGTGTGTTGGCCCTCTAAGAGTGTTCCTGTGTTTTTAGGAGACTGATGTTTTTCCACTGCAGACAGAAACCCTGCTGATTTTCATAGCCTGTTATGTGGGTGCCTCTTCCCAGCTCTGGTGCTCTGTGATAGGGAGGCTGATGTGGGGTTGAGACCACATACACATCAGAAGGATCCCCCTACAACTCAGATATCCCCCTAGAACCTCAGCCACCACACTTGGGAGAGGGCCCAGAAATTTTTGCAACTCTGCCCTTCTTACCAGTCTCAATGTGGCTTGTTCTGTAAATCATTGGTTATAAGATTTCTCTGCAGGTAGTCTTCAGTTAGCTAATCAGGTTCATTGTTCTGTAATTTGGTTACAATTCCAGTTTGGTCCTGGGAGGAGGTGAGTGTAGCTTCCACCTATGCTGCCACCATGTTGGACCTTCTTCATAACAGTCATCTTGAGGATGCAGATGAGACAGTGGATAATTTTGTTCCTGCCCTCAGGAAACTGCTCAGTTAGCATAAGAACAACAGAAAGACTGGAATAAATGACCCTTCACAGGCCACAATTACCCTTGGTTTGTAAGCAGTGAGAAGCCACTTTCAGTTTAATTATAGATTTTATCAGAATCATTAAACTTGAGCTTCACCATCTTGGAGAGCTTTATTAAACTTTAAGGATGCAGATTGTCTAGAGAACAAAAGCTTGTATGAGGTGCTTGAGGATTGTTCTTGAGAGGTTATAGGTTGCTGTTTCCCATGTCACACTGACACTTTCTCTTTAACAGAATGAGTGTAAAGTGGTGACATCTGTTTCTTTGTGACTGTGCTGTGAATACATTCTGGGGCAGGCAGTGGTTTAGTGCAGCCTGTAACTTGTAAGGAATTTCATATGGAGAGAATTCTACTCTGTGGTTCTGAAATTAAGGAAAAGAGGAAGTCACTTTTATTACTGTGGCAAAAGAGCTCCCTCTTCCCTAGATCCCTCTTTCTTTTTCTAATTTGTAATCATTTCCTGACTGATGTTCATGTTGCATGCTTTTTCATAGGTTCCCCATGCTTAAATCAGTTAATGGCTGGGGCTGTACTTGGCAAGCCTGGAGTCTAGTCCCTGCACCTGGGCTCACACTGCTAATGGATCACACAGGGTCTGGTGCTGGCCTGCAAGACCAGATGGAACTGTTCAACCTTGGGTTCATCCATCATGATTACCATGTGCTTGGGGTTTGTTTGGCTTGTTGTTGTCATTTTCTTTGCCAGCATGACAAAGATCAAAGTGCAAGAAGGATACGTAAATGATAACCTAAAACTTTGCCCCAGTACAGAGGCTACTATCTGGGCAATGTCTTCCATCACACTTTCCCCAAAGGCATGGGAGGGAAAGGACAAATTATGTTTAAGTGTAGCCTTTGTCACACAGCCGCTTTCAACCATCCTCCTCACTGTGTTTCCTGAACCCATCATAGCTGTATTAATCAATTGGTTCAGGGATTTGAGATTTATTAAACTAATCACAGGATTTTGGGAATACTGAATTCTGTATATATGAAGCTGTGGCTGTGATTGCAGACTTTGTACAGGCTGAGTTTATGTCTATTATTCCATATTTAGGGTATGAGATGGTTCTGACCATTCTCTTTAAGAGTGCAGATGAATTATCTCTACTTTATTGTGAGCAGCAGAGAATGTACCTCCAGAATGCATTTTGTTTAAAACAATATTGACAAATAATGTTTATAATGCTGACAGTAGTTTATGGAAGTAATTGTACAGGTAATAATTACCTTGGGGCTTATGTTACAGATAAAAAAAAATACCTTGTAGTATTGCTGACTTTACTTTTGTCATGCTATACTTCCTGTCTTCACACTGAATATCCGTGCTTTAAATAAAGAGAAAGATGAATTAGGGGTGTCGCCACAAGTTAGGGAATAACTAGGAACTGACTAGGAGGAGTAATTCTTTTAGAAAATCATATTTAGGTAACCCAAAGATCTTGATTTAGGCAGCAAAATTTATATGATTTTCCTCTGGGTTGATGTTATCTCTGAGATAGTGCATCATATAGAATAGCCCTGAGAGTTGAGGTTGAATGATCAGCCCCTGTTCAATGCCATTGTAAATGCTCAATGTTTTCTTTATCAAGACAATTATGTGTTATAATAACAGATAATTCCTCTATGGATTTCCAGAAATCCATACTCCATGTGATCACTGTCATTTCTTTCTGAAAACAGATATCTATAGATTAATTTATATCTATATAGATATATATCTACACACACACACAGCTGACATATTAACTGAGAATGGGAAGCTAAAGTGTAGATGCTTACCACAACACTGTCACCTTTAATAAGCTGCCACATTAGTGTTTGTGTGCATGCACATACATCAGTACTGTCAGCTATACTATATTTCAAATGTTCTGCTGACTTTCCCAGAAAATATTGGCATGTTTTGGAATACTTAGATTGCCCCCAAAACAGTAACTCTTACACTAGAAAGTGGAGCAGCACTGATCTGGGACTCAGACAAGTCAGGTTTGCTCTTCTTGGTGGACTTGTTGAACTTGACACTCAAGTTCTCAGACTTTGTTCCTCCCCTGTAAAATGGTGATGATAAGGGTTCTGGTCAAGATAGCAGCATAGGTAAACCTGACTGATGTCCTTGCACAACCACATCAAAATTACAACTAAACTATAGAACAACCATCATACACTACTGTCAGAAATTGAACTGAATGGAAGTACTACAAGTACAGAAGTAAAGAAGAAACTATGTCATGACTGGTAGGAGGGGCAGATGCATGGAATGGGCTGGTCCCATCCCCACAAGTGGCAATGAAAATTGGGAGGAATATCTAAGGAGCTAAGGATCCCAGCCCCACAACAATGCCTCCCTGCCACCCAGCTCAGAGTCCCAGTGCCAGAAAGAGAAGTCACCATAACTTCTGGCTGTGAAAACCAGCAGGGATTAAGGCTGTGGAAGATAGAAACTGCTAGAATCCCTCACAGTTCCTCCTAAAGGGCCCATGCACAGACTTACTTGGTGGGGGGCAAGGGGGACTGAATTGTCTGGCATCAGGGTGAGAGCTGAGAGGCAATTTTCTCCCAGACAGAAATGCTGGCAGAGGCAGTTATTCCCTTTTTTGAGCCCTGTGCCCTGCAGAGCTACAGAGGCAGCAAGTGGGTACCATATCTGAGACTCCATCAGAATGGCTCACACTGTTTGCCCCACCCTGGTGATTTCCTGAGGCTCTACCACATCCAACTTTCAGGCTCACCCAAGCGGTTTCCAGTGGCTTATCCATATGATGGCTTGTCTTGGCCCATGCTTCAGATTTTCCTCAATTATCTCAAACAAGCAGCATCTGGCATCAGTGAAACCCATACCTCTCGCTTGCATGCTTGTTTTTTTTTTTGTTTTTTTTTTTTGTAACCAGAGATATTGAAATAAAGAACAAACTGACAATAACCAGAGGGGAGGAGGGAGGGAGATAACAGGAGAGAGAATGGGAAGGGTCATCAAGGAATATGTATAAAGGACTCATGGACAAAGCCAAAGGGAAGTAGGATTGAGGGTAGGAAGTGGGGGTGAGTGGGGCAGGGGAAAGTTGTGGCAGGAAAATGGAGACAACTGTACTTGAACAACAATAAAAAAAAGAAAAAAATGAAAAAGTTAAAGTAAAAAAAAAGTAAAATAAAAGAAATCCATATTTCTCTCTAAGTTGCCCCAAGCCCAGCACTAGAAGCATCTGGCCTTGGTTCACAGCTTGGCCTCGCATGAGCACCTCCAAGCCCAGCACAGGTAGCAGTCATCTGCAGATCACTTTGTAGCTTAAGCTGTGTGACCCCAAACAGTACCTAGATGGTAGCTTACCTAGGATGTTGCAACAGCAATTGAGGCTCAACTACAACAGGGGGCTGTAGAGAGCCCAAACAGTGGGTGTACCTTGAGTATCCAGCTTGGGTAATAGGGGAGGTTGTACCTCTGCACCCTACAAGATACCTACTATGTTAGGCTACCCTACTAAGCCTGGGAGACATAGCAGCTCTACTTAATACATACAGACAAACACAGGGAGGCTGCCAAAATGAGGAGACAAAGAAACATGTCCCAGATGAAAGAACAGATCAAAACTCTAGAGAAAGAACTAAACAGAATGAAGACAAGTAAGCTACTAGATGCAGAGTTCAAAACACTGGTTATGAGGATGATCAGTGAACTTAGTGAGAATTTCAACAGCATAAAAAAGGTGCAGAAACCATAAAAAATAACCAGTCAGAAAAGAAGGATATACTAATTAAAATAAAGAACAACTTACAGGGAATCAAGAGTAGAGGGGATGAAGCTGAGAATCAAGTCAGCAATTTGGAATAGAAGAAAGCAAAAAACACTCAATTAGAACATCAAGAACAAAAAGGAGTCCAAAAAATGAGGCTAGTGTAAGGAGTTTCTGGGACAACTTCAAGCATAGCAACATTTACATTATGCAGGTGCTGGAAGAAGAGAGAGAGCAAGAAATTAGAAGTTTACCTGGAAAAATGATGACAGAAAACTTCCCTAACTTGGTGAAAAAAATAGTTATACAAGTCCAGGAAGCACAGACAGTCCCAAACAAGAGAAACCCAAAGAGGCCCACACTAAGATACAACATAATTACAATGTCAAAGGTTAAAGACAAAGAGAGAATCTTAAAAGCAGCAAGATGAACAGTTAGTTACCTACAAGGGAACTCCCATAACTGTCAGCTGATTTCTCAAAAGAAACTTTGCAGGCTAGAGGGATTGGCAAGAAATATTCAAAGTGATAAAAAGCAAAGACCTACAACCAAGATTACTCTACCCAGCAAAGCTATCATTTAGAATTAAAGAACAGATAAAAAGCTTCCCAGACAAGAAAAAGCTAAAGGAGTTCATCATCACCAAACCAGTATTATATAAAATGTTAAAGGGTCTTCTTTAAGAAGAAGAAGAAAATCTAAAATATGAACAATAAAATAGCAACAAATAGTTTTCTACCAACAGTTGAATCTAAAAACAAAATAAACAAACAAGCAGAACAGAAGCAGAATCGTAGATACAGAGATCATTTTGATGGTTGTCAGATGGGAGGGGGGTCAGGCAGATGGACAAAAAAAGATTAAGGGATTAAGAAGTACAAAGTGGTAGTCACAGAATAGTCATGGGGATGTAAAATACAGCATAGGAAATAGAGTAGTCAAAGAACAAATATACATGACTCATGGACATGGACAATGGTGTGGGGAGTACCCAAGGGAGTTGGGGTGAACTGGGTGGAGGGGACAAAGGATGAACATTGGGAAAACTGTAATAGCATAATCAATAAAATATGATGATCTCACCTTTAAGTGAAATCTAATCAACAAAACAAACAAACAAGCAAAATATAACCAGAGACATTGAAATTAAGGACAATCTGACAGTAACCAGAGGGGACATGGGAGGGGATAATGAGGGGGAAAGGGGGGAAGAGTTTTCAGGAACAACTATAAAGGACAAAAGGACAAAACCAAGGAGGGGTGTGGAATCAGGGAAGGGAGGTGGGAATGGCTGGGGTAAGGGGGAGTGGTGGAGAGTAAGTGCAGACAACTGTACTTGAACAACAATAAAATAATTTAAGTAAAATAAAACAGTGATGATAATAAAGGATTTTTCAGATGATTAAATTAAAAGATATAATGTGTGAAGAGACATTGCTTAGTGCTTTTAATTCTGTTGCTTGAGATTATAGATGCAAATTTGAATCCTACTTTAAAGCTGTGTAACCTCAGGCAATTCATTAATTTTTCATGTCTGAGAAATTAATAATATAAAGCATGTAAAGAGCATAGTGCCTGACACAAAGTACACAATAGGTATTTGCTATTATTATTAAATTATAACAACTATGCAGATACTCACTTTTTATGAGGCAATGATAATAAGACAATGACTCTGTAAGTTAGTCTTTCTCTAAACCTACTGTAACAGCAGATCTGGAGAATTTAGTGGCATGTCAATCAGCATTTTCTTGATTATAACTTGCAAACTCTGTGAGAGAATGAATGTATTTGTTGGTTTAAGCTAAATTTTGATCACATGCATTTGTCTTGAAGACACCTGGAATCATTTAGCTTTAACTTGTCCATGTTTCAGAGCTCTTCTATGGTAAATATGAAAATTAAACAGCATTTTTATGGTTGAAGCTTCTCTGCACTGTGTTTTGCTGTGAGAATCATTTTAGTGACTCTTGTTTTGTTGGTAGGAATTTTTCTATGCTAGATAAAAAAAATCAGACTGTTGTAGAAAAGGTATATAATATTTATTGATATCCGCAGTCTTCAGGAAAATGTTCCCTTGACTTTCCTTAGCTAAATATTTGTCGATTTTATTCTAGAATTTCTTGTGTGTGTGTGTGTGTGTGTGTGTGTGTGTGTGTGTGTGTATTTACCTTTCCACAGTTCTACTTCCAATTCTTCTAAGAGATTTCTTTTTTTCTAGGATCTTTCCTAATTCATTTTGCATACCTTACTTGGTATACCTACATAAAGCTGGAGCTCTGTTCATTTTACTCACAGACGAAATGGTTCCTCATCCTGACCTAAGATGCCTGTCCCCCAAGTCATATTTCTATGACTCCTTTCTGCCACATTCTGTCACACTAAACTATGGTAGTCTTTCATAAAGTATACTCTTATATATCATATATTCTTGGTCACTTCTAAGCCATTTGTCTGTAGGAATTATTATCTGGTCTTCTTTATATAAGATTTTAAGGTATGATGGAGATGCCTGTCCTCATCCTCTGCGGACATAATCCATTGGCCTGTTACTTTCTGGGGTACTGTGGGTTTTTGTGAGCTGAAGCTGACCAAGACACTAAGAAAGGAGGAAGAGCAAGAACTTCCAAGAGATGGATGGGTAAGGTGGCTCCCATGGTGGTCCAGGCCTTCCCCTTTGACCAATAAACTTGTTCTTTTTTGTCATTTTTTACACTGAATTGGTCTTGAACTCTGCTTCAACTGAGCTTCAGGCTTATTGACCACAAAGGCTGCTCTTCAGCTTGGCTGTCCCTTCATCCAGTCCAAGTTCCACTTTTATTCCTTGTGGTTATACACTCAGGAGAGGGAATAGGAGAGTGTGGGCAGACCGGAGGGTCATAGGTGGCCTAGTGTATGTGCAACTCAGTTGAGCTTTCACTCGGCTGCAGTCTAGCTGGTGGTAGACCAGTGTCTCTCCAAGTAGAGCATGCATTAGTCACCTCCAGAACTTGTTAGAACAGACTGTTCAGCCCCATCCTGGTAGGTCTGATTCTGTGGGTCTTGGGTAGGGCCTGAGATGTGTGTTTTTAACACTTTTTGAGGAACTCATTATATTGGAAGTGCAGTGTTGCTGAGCACTAGGTTAAATGTCACCTCTTTGATCTTTTTTTTTCTTTTTAAATTTTTTTAAAATATATTTTATTAATTATAGTATTACAGTTGTCCCATCTCCTCCCCACTCCCCGCCCTGCACAGCCCTTCCCCCCACCCTCCCCCTCCTTAGTTCATGCCCATGGGTCATATATATGAGTTCTTTGGCTTCTACATTTCCTATACTATTCTTAACCTCCCCCTGTCTATCTTCTATCTACCATTTATGCTTCTTATTCCCTGTACCTTTT
>VMDR010031574.1:0-11997 GCA_007922815.1 Macrotus californicus | reverse complement strand
TCTCTCCCCTCCCACCCCCCTGATGATAAACCTTCATGTGATCTCCATTTCTGTGATTCTGTTCCTGTTCTAGTTGTTTGCTTGGTTTGTTTTTGTTTCTGTTTTAGGTTCAGTTGTTAATAGCTGTGAGTTTGTTGTCATTTTACTGTTCCTATTTTTGATCTTCTTTTTCTTAGATAAGTCCCTTTAACATTTCATATAATAAGGGCTTGGTGATGATGAACTCCTTGAACTTGACCTTATCTGGGAACCACTTTATCTGCCCTTTCATTCTCAATGAAAGCTTTGCTGGATAGAGTAATTTTGGATGTAGGTCCTTGCCTTTCATGACTTGGAATACTTCTTGCCAGCCCCTTCTTGCCTGTAAGGTTTCTTTTGAGAAATCAGCTGACAGTCTGATGGGCACTCCTTTGTAGGTTACTGTCTCCTTTTCTCTTGCTGCTTTGAAGATTCTCTCCTTATCTTTAATCTTGGGTAATGTAATGATGATGTGCCTTGGTGTGTGGTTCCTTGGGTCCAACTTCTTTGGGATTCTCTGAGCTTCCTGGACTCCCTAGAAGTCTATTTCCTTTGCCAGATTGGGGAAGTTCTCCATTATTTGTTCAAATAAGTTTTCAACTTCTTGCTCTTCCTCTTCTCCTCTGGCACCCCTATGATTCGGATACTGGAATGTTTAAAGACATCCTGGAGGTTCCTAAGCCTCTCCTCATTTTTTTGAATTCTTGTTTCTTCATTGTGTTGTGCTTGAATATTTCTTTCTTCCTTCTGGTCCACACCATTGATTTGAGTCCTGGTTTTCTTCCCATCACTGTTGGTTTCCTGTACATTTTCCTTCATTTCCCTTATTGTATCCTTCATTTGTTCATCTAATTTGTGACCAAATTCAACCAAGTCTGTGAGAATCTTGATTACCAGTGTTTTGAACTGTGCATCTGATAGGTTGGCTATCTCTTTGTCGCTTAGTTGTATTTTTTCTGGAGGTTTGATCTGTTCTTTCATTTGGGCCATTTTTGTTGTCTCGGCGCGCCTGTTACATAGTAAGGGGCGGAGCCTTAGGTGTTCACCAGGGCGGGGCAGCCACGTCACTGCGTTGTGACGCTGTACATGGGGGAGGGGACCGAAAGGGCACAATGGCGGTTGCTCCACTCTCTGCCAGTTTTCAGTGACTTTCCACATTACCCACAATCAAGTTGGGCCCCTCTGGTGCTGATTCTGGTGCTGATTCCCCATGGTAGGGCTGTGTATGCTCTAGGACCCTGTGGGTCTCTCTAACGAGCTCTCCTGTGAGTCTGAGAGTTTCTCCTGCTGCTGTCGCCTCAACCCCCACAGGAGTTTTCAATCAGAGGCTTTGAGGTTTTATTTCCCGGAGCTGGAACTCTGGGTTGCGGAGTCTGTCTCGCTCCCCTGTTGTTCCTCCCGGTTTATCCTCACAAGGGAATGGGACGCCTGATCCGCAGCCACCACCTCTCCTGGCGAGCTGCGCCTTTCCCCGATCTGCCAGCCACCGCCCCGCCGCGTGAGTCCTCTTTGCACCGCCTACTGGTCTGGATGAATGTTTCTTTTTTAATTTCTTGGTTGTCGGACTTCCAATTTTCTCTGAGTTCTGTTTTTTTTTTTTTTTTGTTTTAAAATTTGTTGTTGTCCTTCTTTTGGTTGTGTGAGGACCAACCTATGCCTCCATCTTGGCCGGAAGGTCTAGATTAGCTTTTAAATGGTCCAGAGACTCAGATTTCCTATTGTTTATCACCATCATTTCCAGAGAACTTGCAAAATTCCAACTGGAATCCATTTGTTGGGCAGGATTTACAAGGATCAGAGATAATTTCCATTCTAGTGACATAAACACTTCATAGCCTCCACACAGATATTTTAGGTCCAGACATTTGCTACTTCCCCAGTTCAGTCTTCTCTGGCCAGTGCTACTTAATTTCTTTCTCACAGACATTTCTCAGTGTATGGGGGAAGGTATAACATGAGAAGCAAGTGCAGATTTGGGCCCGATTGCAGTCTCCGGGATGGTCAAACATTTATTAAGTTTTTATTCAATGCCAGCCACTTTTTCTATATTATTCCTTTTCACTTCACAATCCTGTAATACTGATATTACTGTTATCCCCATCTGACAAATGAGGAAAGTGAGCTTGAAGAAGTTTAATACTTTGTTCCAAGGTCATTCACCTTGGACTTGGTGCATCCATGAATCAAACTGAGTTCCCCTCTATTATGATATTCTTCAGGTAAAAATTTAGTTTTCTCCAAGGTAGAACACATAAACTAAGGAGAGGCTTGCCTGTGGTCTTCGGAGATGAGGGAGTTGAGGCTATTCTGGTTGCAGCTCTACAGTATTTCTGTGTTACAGTAATGACTTAGAGTTCAATCTTGGACATCAGGTACCATGTGACATCTTCTGACTGGAGTATTTAACTGTTGGTAGAAGACACTTCAGCACTCTCTTCTCTGGTAAAGTAATCAACAGTATTGGAAGTACATGTGGAAAGGGAAGTAAAACAAGATAAAAAGGGCCTATCCTGGATAGTTACCTCTGCTAGCCACACTTTGTGAAAGGCAAAAGTAAACTTTTGTTTAGTTAAACTACTGTGATTTTGGAGTTTTTCCATAGCACAGCACAGGCCTGCCTATACAGACTAATATGGTGATAACTGCTCCTTGTGTATAGCATTCATTAATTTTGTAGCATGAATTTTACAGAGCAAAACTTGGATAACATATAGCTGGGTGTGAGAATTGGAAGTAGCATCCACTGAAGTTTTAAGAAACATAGTCTTCATCTTTAGTTTGAAGCTAAGCTTGGTACAATTGTGCCTAGAATAGAACCAGGATTTCCTTTTTTCCAGATCAATAAAACCCTAATTAGTTGACTTTCTGATCTGCTTCAAAACATTGTTTTGATGTCGTATCATTTATTTATTCTTGATTTTCATTTGTCCAAATATTTCTGGCAGAAGGAAGCCTCCCATACATTTTATGAATTAATCAATAAACTAATTCGTCACAACCATTGTTTGTTCATTATAGTCAATTCTCATCAACCCATTAGGGCAGGACCAAGGAAATAATAAACACAAATCACAATTATGCTTCCTTGACCCAAACCCCCTCTCCGTTCAGCTAGGTTAGTGACAAAAGATTATTGTTTAAAATCATCTCCTTTCACTGAAATGGCCTACTTTCACACATGATCAAGTTGGAGGGTTTTGTTTTTCAAAAAAAGAAACTGAAATTTCTCTACCAGTTATCCAAACTTTTTTCATGTTTCATTTGCATCAATTATCTCTAGGAGGAAGTATGATAGGCCTTTGAATAGTTACAGAACCACAGCTAACAGCCAGAATCAACAAGCAAACAAATGAAAATAGGAAAGGGACTTTAACCTGGAAGCTTAAAGAAAGGCCTGAGACTAGGGATGATGGAGTGAAGTTACAGAGTCAAAGTCTTGTGGAGCAATGTAGGCATTCCCACTTCTCAACTAGCTCTGAAGTGTTCATTTTCAGAGGCAATTAGCACCTGGTAATAATTTTCATCTATTGGTGCTGATGATAAAAGACTCAGCAAAGAATGTCTAAAAATGTGGAGTAGTGTCATTCTACAAATAATAAAGTCCCCTTTAAAGTAATTTGTTTCCAATCTTGTTTTTTGGAAAGTTAATTCTTTTCTTAGAAAAAGTTAATTCTCTTATATATTACTCCTTTATTTATTCATTTCTGAATATGTACCATGTGCCTGAAGCTCTATAGTGTGCTCAGAATAAAGAGTAAATAAGACATATTTTTGTACTCAAAAGTCTTTACCCTCTGGAGGGTATATATCTTTCTTCTTTATTGTCTGTGGAGATAAAACAGAGTTGTAAGATATTTTCAGATGATAGTGATCTGTGACCAGAACTGTGGAGGGCGCTGGAAAAGTATCACATATAAACTAGTAGTGAAGGAGTAAATGGTATCCAGATCAATGTCATTTATTTGTCTAGCTTTTTTAATATTTGCTTTATTTCCTTGTTACCCTTGCACAGATCAGATATAATGTCTTAAGTAGAGGTCAAAATGACCTAAGGTTTTCACATGCACAGTCAGAATGGTGCTGATATTCTTAACAGTTGTTTAGGAATACAAAAGGAGGAGCAGGTTGAAAAGGAAGCAGATGATTAGACAGCAGTAGACATGCTGATTTGGAGTTTCTATGATATATCTAGGAGATGTTTGCTAAGCAGTGGATGTTTTTATCTATAAGAGTAGATTGTTTTTAAATTCTTGCAAGTGCCTGACACTGCTCGTTCCTACAGATGCAAGATTAAAAAATGCATGTAGGCTAAACGCATATGTCATAACTTCATAAAGTACTCAGATCTACAATATATCTATAGGTTTCAGGCAGGAAGTACTTAGCATACTCAAATTCAGTAGAGTTTAATAAACAGACTATCACAAGGAAGCAGAGAGGGTGAAGGAAAACCAATAAAGTGTGGTACCCCAGAGCTCATAATAGCAGGAAGGTATTATCAAGAGGAGAGAGTAGTTACCAGTTCCCAGAGAGGAAATATAGAGCCCTGTAGAGAGAACCACCTGACTGGAGCTATGACCTTTACTAGAGAGACCCATGGAGCCTTCCCAGGGAGGAAGTCCATCTCCTGTTAGTGCCTCCACTTCCCTGACCAGAGCCAGAGGAAAAAGAAATCCTTTGACAGAGGCCCCAGCTTAGCCTTATAAAATTCAGAGTAGAATGCAAAAAGCTGGGAAGTAGATTTAGACAGGCAATCAGATCCCCAGTACACATACATAGCTCATGAGTCTTTACAGTAGCCCCAGAGTGAAAATGTTAATACTTGGATTGAGTGCTGACCATGGGTCAGGCAGTGTATCAGTGCTTTATAACCTTATCAGATCCTCACAACCATATGAAGTGCGTGTGTACTATTATTCACACTTTTATTGAGGAAGACACCGAGGCTTAGAGATATTACTTTGCTCTTTTACCCAACTAGACATAGAAGGGCTGTGATGCTACCCTAAAATTCTGTTGCCAGAACCACTAGGTCTTGCTACCTGCCCATGTTTCACATGCAAAACTGAATTGTAGAAAGTATAAGGGATTGGTTCAAGTGAACATGGCTATGAAATGATGACCCTGTGATGAACTCAACCCTCTCTTGAACTTACCCATGACATCTTGCAATTATGAGAGAATCGGGTGATATAGGACCTTAGAAAAGCAAAGGCAGTTTGATCTGAAGAGGGTAGAGTTGAATTTGTATTGTCTATTTTCTTCACACTGAGGGAATAGCCTGAACAAAGTCATGGAGGTGAAAAGAGTGGTCCAATCAGGCTAGAGAGTCAGAAGAGAAGAGGGTGATGGAAATGGATGCTGGATATAGCATTTAAGAGACCAAGGTGTTAAAGAACACCAGAGAAGCCAACTGTATAAAAGGAAGAAGAGAATTCAAAGAAAGGAGAACCAGGAAAAGCTTAGAGGGATTAAATCACATGCCCAAGAAAATAACACACTTATGAGCAGCAACAGTATTTATCTTACTTCAGAAGTAACGATCATTCTAAGACAGCATGCAGCCTTTCTTTATTTGTTTCCCTATTTCATACCACGAGTGCTAGAGTTTTCTAGAGTTCCAGGACCTTAGATCTCTCAGCAGGAAACCTAAAGAAGTTAGTTTCTTTGCTGTCCAATGTTCTATTTTCCTATTACTCCCGTACTCCTTTCTCCTTGCCTTCTCTTCCTCCATCCTATCACTCTTCTCTAATCATACTGAAATGTCTTTAATGCCAGTGGCAGGTTATCCATTCCTTCAACTGATATTTATTGAGTCTCTACCTTCCTACTCACTGTTTCTAGCATGGGGACATGGCAGTGAACAAAATGAACACAAATCTCTGCCCTCAAGAAGCTTAAATTTTAGCGGGGGAAAACAAATAAGTAAAATTTATTGACTTTCAGCTGGTGATAAGTGCTATGGAGAGAAAGCAAAACAGGATAAGTTTGATGGAGGTTGTAATTTTGAATAGAAGGGCCAGGAGATGGCATTTGATAAAGGCCTAAGAGATGGGATGAAGGGCTGTGGGGGCATCTGGAGAGAACATCCAGTTAGACAACATCAAAAACAAAAGCTTGAAGACTCTGACTTTTATTCTAAGCAAAATAGGAAAATTTTGAGTTTTTTCAGTAAAAAAAAGTACATGACCCAAATTAAATTGTCGAAGGCTCATACTGGTTGCAGTGGAAATGGGCTGTCGGTGGACAAGGATAGAAGTGGGAGACCAGTTAGGAGGCAATTGCAACAACACGGGGGAGAGATTATGGAAGATAATCTGGATGTGGTTAGAAAAACTAAAGTCAATTTCTGTGTGTATTTTGAAGGCACAGCTGAGGCATTTGATGATGGATAGGATATGGGACAGAGAGAAACATAAGAGTCAAAGATAGGGCCATGATTTTTGGCCAGGAAGCTAGAAGGAGGAAGTAGCCATTTTCTGAGCTATTGAAGACTGTGGCAGGAGCAGCTGAGGTTTGAACAGGTTAGGTTTGAGATGACTATTAACATCTAAGTAGAGATCGTGAGTAGGCAACTAGATATGAGTTTGTAGTTAAGGGTGGAAGTCTGACTGGAAATATAAATGTGGGGGTTATTAGCATGTAGATGTTCCTTAAAGCCATGACCAGAAGCCACTCGAGTGGGTGTATTTAGTGAAGTGCTGACTCTGAAATGCTCCAGCCTTCCAAAGTAGTGTATGTGAGGGAAACAAACCATGAGAGAGAGATGATGGGGAGTAGTTTGGACATTGGTAAATTGGAGTTCATGTATCTTGCCCAAATGTGGCAGCTATTGCTCAGATCTAGCTGATTCCTGCCATGAAAAATATACAGGCTGGCTCAGTGGCACCAGAACTCCCCAATATAACATATCTCCAGGTCATTAGTTGGATTTTTGGTTCTGGATTTATTCCCCAACCCTGTCTTACTATTTGATCAGTCTCTACTTACAAGCTCAGATTTTATGTAGTACCTAGAGTTTGATGTTAGGAGCCTGGGTTTTCCTTTAATTCGTAACTCCAGGCTTCACCTTCTGGAGGACCAGTATTGTACTGGAAGTAGCTTCTACTGGCTCATGAGAACCAATTTTAGATTTTCTGGAATTTCACAGGCTAGATGATGAACAGAGTCATTATTAAAATTAAATTATATAAAAGTATAATTACAGAAATTATATTCAAAACAAGATCATAAATACTTAAAACTCATAGCTTCCTAACTATTTTACTACATTTTGTTATTGTGTGTGCTTCTGAGGGTTTTTTTTAACACACTTCAGTTGTATCCATAGTTTGGAAATACTGTATAATGGTATATTCTCTCTCTGCTTTAAATGACTTCATGTTGGTAGCTTTAAATGGCCCATGTGGGTATTTACACCACAGAAATTGTCAAACAGTTCAAATCAGGGATATTTTTCCTGTACAGCCAGTTTTAAACCTTTATCAGCATACCACTGTGCAAATGTCATCCTATCCCAGCTGACTGATAGGAACTTGGAATGACAATGGTAGAGGAGCGTGTGGAGATTAAAGTTCAGATCCACTATTCCCTAATTCCTGAGAACATTTACTTAATAATTATTTTTTTAAATATCTAAAGGATTGCTTCATAGATTTGCAGAGACTGGTTTTGGAAAAGTCATACCTACAATTTACACCTCCTGCTTTTTCAGGAGCAATTACAAAGACTATCAGGGTGTATCACAAAAGGTCAACAGAACCATGTTCCAAGGAATTCTCTGGAAAACAGCTTGATATTTTGAATCATTGTTTTCTGTCTTCCTCCCAATGATAAGCCCTATTATAAAAATGTAATTGAAAAGAGCACATAGTTTTTCCTAGAATTTGAGAAGCATGTAAAGAGAGAGAAAATTTTAAATAGGGTTGTGGGAAAATGATTCTTCAAGGAGCAAAAACATATATACTCCACTTTTAAAATTCTACAATGCCTTTGTAGTAAGTCTTGAACCATCAAGGATTCAGGTTGGGTGTAATATATCTTACATGTAGGTAAAAGCATATGAAGTTCACTTTCCCCTTTCAGGTTTCCTGAAGCTACCCGTTTTCCTTCCTTTTTACATGCCATATCCACAAACACAGCTGTAAAAAGTATCCATTACAATGACCTGGGCTTTACCATTCATGGCAAATCTCTCTAAATTACAGGTTTTTCCTCATACAGACCATTTACAGTGGGCATAATACAAGGCTGTGTTCAACCATGCCACTCTTTGAACTAGCTGTACCATGTTATTACCACACTAAACTGGAGTGGCCAGTTTTTCTATAAATAAATATCCTCCTCACGGGTAGATGAAAATCCTTAGTAGCAGTATTATTGATTTTCTGGTTTCCAGCTTCTCTGCCAGGAATGACGTTTGAGTTGTTTTGAAAAGAGAAGTCTTGTAAACACTTGACTGTTGCTGGACTTGAGAAAAATCCGATTAGCAGGGAATCAATAACATTATTACTCAGCTGGGTTTCCTGTAATTCTCCCATCTCTGGGCTAGGTGGGTGGGTGAGGATGAGGAGGTGAGCCCTTTCAAAGAGACTGTGTGCTATTCCTGGATTCCATTTGTTTCTTTACAACAGTCCTTTAATTTTGTGGCATTAGAAATGGAGCTAATAATGACAATGTGAACAAGACTGGCTTCCTCTGTGAGGGAGAACAAAGCAGAGATTATTGACTTTGACAAAGATGGTTAGAAGCTTAATAAGTCACTCTGTGAAACGCCCCATCATTTATATGAAATAAAATCCAGGCGCTCACTAAAATTGTATGGCTCTTGATACATCAGTAGTGCATGCACACATTACATCTTCAGGTGAGAGATGTGTTTGTTGTTGTCGTTTGTCTTGTTTTCTTTTTCTCTAAGCCCTCTAAAGAGATGTATTGGAGGTATTAAAAGGCAGAATCTCTTGTAGAAGCCTCAGAGGCTGTCATTGCCATGTCTTGGGTTTCTGCAGCTATATCCTCTAGCTATGGGAACAAATTCTTGGCCAGGACCCACAGGCCAGAAAGCTTTGCTCCAAGACTTGTTAGCTGTTTACATCGCAGCTGAGTTCTAATCTTTTGCATCCTTTCTGACATTGCTTTTCCACCTGCACTTCAATTCTACTGCAAGAATTCTCGACCTGTCCACTCTGCCTCAGGGCTTGGCTGGATATGCCGCCCTAAGTCAGTCTTCCCATGGTTGAGTTCTTGCTACCATGTAACACTCTCCATCCTTGCTAGGGTCTGCCAGTCTGAACTGGACTGTGCAGCGCGCGACTGATGATGATCAGATCCCCTTATGTATGCCCACTTGTCTGACCTTTTACTTATAGCCTGGCGACAAATTTGAATCACAAGTAAACTTTGAAGAAATACTTATGTCTGGGCTCCACTCCTAAGAAATCAGATTTAGTTAGTTTCACGTGGACCATTGTGTTTTTTTTTTAAATAAAGACTTTTGTTATAGGCTATATTATGCCCCCCCAAAATCCATATGTTTAAGGCCTAACCCCCAGTACCTCAAATGTGACTGTACTTGGAGAGAGGGTCTTTAAATAGGTAATTAATTTAAAATGAGATCCTTAGGGTGGGTAGGAATCTAATATAACTGGTATCCTTACAAGAAGAGAAAATCAGGACACAGACATATACAGAGAAGTCCGTGTGAAGACACAGGAGAAGAGGTCATCCAAAAACCAAGCAGAGAGATCTCAGAAAGAATCAATCCTGTTGACACCTTTGTCTCAGACTTCTAGCCTCCAGAAATGTGAGAAAATAATTTTTGTTGTTTAAGCCACCCAGTCTGTAGTATTTGTTATAGAAGGCCTAGAAAAACAAATATGGTCCTTACATAGATTCAACAAGTAGCCAGGAGTGGGAACTACTAATCTTCTGGTTCTAAAATTTTAGCATTCATCATTTCACCTGGATTACTAGTTAAAAGAGGCTGCTGAATCTATACCTGAGAGATTCTGATTCAGTGTATCCTGAGTGGAAACTGACAATTTGTAATTCTATCAAGTTTCCAGGTAACCCTGATGCAGCTGGTCCTAGGACCATATGTATTTGCAAACCACTGCACTAATTTATGACGTGTTGTAGTTGGTATTCCTTGAGTCTCCAGCTTCTGCTGTCAATTCTTGATGGTCTTATGGAACAAGACGTTCTCTGGTCTTTTGTCCTGGTTCTCCCTGAGCTGACAAAGTCAACTGTCTTTAATTCATTCACATATCTCCTTAGAAAAATGACAAATCAAGGGTACAGGGACTTGACTGGGGAAGAATTCCAGTCTCAGTAAGTTTGTACACATGTTTGTCAATGTGTGTATCTTTCCACAAAGGATTTGAGGCAACTACTAAGATTTGGGAGATATAGGTCACTTCACGTCTGAAGATCTGAATACATATTTCAATTTTAATATGTTAAATATTAAATGCATTCTATAGATTTCTGTGGAATTAATGTTTACTCCACATCAAAAATAGTTTTTCCTCTCAATAATTTATTATCATTCATTTTAATGTTTAATAATAATAATAATATTTTTTCACATTTGAAGAGTACTTTTCAGTATGCAAAGATGATTTATGTGACACTCCTATTACCCACTTTAGTCCTGTGGGGCCTAATCACACTGGAACTTTGAAGTTCTTTCTTCTTGACATACATCTCTTTAACTATCAATTAGCTGGTGCAAGAGGATTTCCCTGTCGGAAGCCATTCCTGCCCTCTATTTTTTCCTAAAATAGCCTTTAAAGTTCAACCCACCCTTGTAAGCACTGTAGTGGGAAAGACAGCCCAAGTTTCCTTCCACCATTTACCCTCCCATTACCCTTTGCTACCTTCCGCCACCCCCTTTCCCTCCAGTAATCACCATACTGTTGTCTGTCTATAGGTGTCTTTTCTTTTCTTTTTTGCTCAGTCCTTTCACCATTTCTAGCCCCCTCCCTTCTGATAGCTTTCAGTCTGTTCTCTGCCTATAGTTTCTATTTTATTAGTTAGTTTATTCTGTTCATTAGATTCTACATATAAGTGAAATAATATGTTATTTGTCTTTCTCTGACTAGCTTATTTCACTTAGCATAATACTTTTCAGGTCCATCCATGCTGTCCCAAAAGGTAAGAAAGATTGCCTTCTTTATGACCAAGTAGTATTCCATTGTGTAAATGCACCACAGCTTTTTTATCCATGCATCTGCTGATGGCACTTGGGCTGCTTCCAAATGTTGACTATTGTAATTAATGTTATAATGAACACAGGGGTGCATATATTGTATTTTTACTGTGTATAATGTGCATCCATGTTTTAGTACTAACCATGTATAGGTGTACCCTTGTTTTTTCCTGAAAAATTTGGTCAAAAAGTATACATTATCATGACAAAATACAGTATTCTTTCAAATTAGTGTTTCAGGTTTCTTTGAATAAATTCCCAGAAGTGGAGTCACCAGGTCATAAGGCAGTTCCATGTTTAATTTTTTTGAGATAACCCATACCACCTTCCACAGTGGCTGCACCAATCTGCAACCCATCAACAGTGCACAAGGGTTGCCTTTTCTCCATATCCTTGCCAACCCTTGCTTGTTGATTTATTGATGATTCTGACAGGTGTGAGATGGTATCTCATTGTGGTTTTAATTTACATTTCTCTGATGATTAGTGATGTTGGGCATCTTTTCATATGTCTATTGGTCATCTCTATGTCTTTTTAGGAGAACCGTCTATTCAGGTCCTTTACCATTTTTAAATTGAATTGTTTTGTGTGTGTGTGTGTGTGTGTGTGTGTGTGTGTGTGTGTGTGTGTGTGTGTGTTGAGTTATATAAGTTCTTCATAAATTTTCAATATTAGTCCCTTGTCCTATGTATTGGCAAATATATTCTCCCATTCATTGGGCATCTTTTTGTTTTACTGAGGTTCCTTTGCTGTGCAAAACCTTTTTAGTT
>VMDR010031573.1:0-12001 GCA_007922815.1 Macrotus californicus | reverse complement strand
AGAGTGGTGGGGGGAAAATGCAAACTGTAATTGAACAACAATAAAGTAATTAAAAAAATAAAAACAAAAACAAAAAACCCCTGCACATTAGTATATCTCTAAAAGATAGTTTAAAAATCACATCTAAAATTTATAAATGATCATTCCTTAATAACATTTAATCAGTTTTCACATTTCCCCAATTGTCTCATTAATGTAGTTTTGTAGTTGGTTGTTTTAATCAGAATTGAACCAAGATAGTTCACATATTTACACTTGGCCTAATATGTCTCTTAAGTTTCTCTGACTCTATAACAGTACTTCTCCCACACCCCCTTGGCAGTTCATTTTGAAGACACAGAATCATTTAGAAAATTTTCCATATTTTGGATTTACGGGGCCTGGGGGAACCGCATCTCTCTGGCATTGTTACTGTGGTCTGTCCTCTAATTTCTTAAAAGATGCTGCACTGAAAAACAATTACAATTAACTGAACTTAACTAAACAGAACAATAATTATTAAATATAATGGAAATATTTTCCTTCCCCAACTCTTCAGAGTAAATGAAGAGGATAATATCTTGGTGGATACTTTGCAATAAAATCAGCTCTTTATTTGGTGGTATTATTTTTAAGAAAACTACTGTGGTTAAAGTTACTACTTTAAAGGGCTTTTCCCCTTATTTTTTGTCTTTTGCATCTTTACTCAAATAAGCAACAACCTCTAGGGATTTTCTTTTAAACTTTGGGAACTTGCCTTTTCCAAGTATTTATTTGTTTTTCTCCAAAACACTGGGGCAGAACGGACCCTATAAGCCATCTGGACTTGAAGCCATTTTGCTCCATCACAAAGCTGATTCTTTTCAGATCCTGACATAAGTCTGATTGTCTCCTGCCTTTTTAAAAAAGTGTCTGGTTGCTCCCAGGAGAGTTCTATCTGAAGTTACGTCAGTGTTGTTGCTGGCTGATAGTTGAGAGGGAAAAGGGTATCTAGTTAAGATGTGTTTATCATACATGCTAAAAAGGCTGTTGAGAGGCTCTTACCCCCCTGCCCAATACTTTTTTTAAAAGTATGTGTGTGAGGGAGGCACTAAAGAATGGGGGGTGGGGCGGGGGGGGGTGCGGAGTTGGGAGGAGATGTGCACCTAACACCAACATACCTGAGGAATCTGACAAACTCTCCTGTGTTGGAGGGGAGTAACCAGAAGTTTCAAGGGGAAGGATGCTTTTATAATTTGAAAAACTGCCACTTTCTCACCTGCCAAGTGTAGTTTCAAGGTGTCCAACTTTATAAAGTTAAGGCACTGGCAAGAAGTTAAATCGCATTAAATCAATTATGAATACCCATAGGCTTCTTATGACCATTAATTTACTTTTTTTCTTCTTTAAAATGTCTCTGGCTAGGGCAAAGCCTCCAAAATCCTATTCACTTTGCCTAAAAATACTGTGTTATATGCAAGTTATAGTAACAAAAGAAAACCACATTGTTTGGGAACTCTGTGGTAAATACACACCTTTAAAATATAGGGAAAAAAGAAGTCTATAAAATGAACCTGTTTGTACAGTCTTCTGATACAGGCTTTTTGGAATGGATCCACACTTCTGTGTTGTAGTCCTGAAATATATAATTCTTGCATTTTACCTTTCAACTTAAACAGATCTAATGTTATCGTGTGCAGCACGAATTGTATATAATTAACATGAAATTATCCCAGCCCTGACCAGGTAGTTCTTTGGGTTAGCATGTCATCTAATAGGCCAAGGTTGCAGGTTCGATCTCCAGTCAAGGCACTGACAAGAAGCAATCAATGAAGTGTATAAATAAATGGAATAACAAATTGATGTTTCTCTCACTCTCCCCCTTATCTCTCTCTGTCTCAAATCAATATATTAAAAAAGTTTTTAAAGGAATTATTCCTTCACATGATTTTCTTTTCCCTCAGTATCCCATTTCAGAGTTTGAGTTTGATTAACTACATTTAGAAAAATATTTATAATCTTCCCAGTGAAGAATAAGCACTGTTTGGCCCTGGCCAGGCAGCTCAGTTGGTTACAGCATTGTCTGTATACACCACAGTCCTGGGTTCGATTCCAGGTCAGGACACACACAGGAAACAACCAGTGAATACAAATGGGTGGAACAACAGGTCAGTGTTTCTCTTCCTGTCTGTCTCTCTCCCCCTCCTCCCCTTTTCTCCCTCCTCCCACACACGCCTCTCTCTTTTTGTGTCTCTGTGTCTCTCCTCTCTTCCTCTCTTCTCTCTAAAATCAATAAATTAAAAAAAAAAAAAAAGAGCCCTGGCTGGTGCAGCTCAGTGGATTGAGCACCAGCCTGCAAAGCAAAGGGTCTCTGGTTTGATTCCTAGTCAGGGCACATGCCTGGGTTGCAGGCCAGGTCCCCAGTAGGGGGCGTGTGAGAGGCAACCACGCATTAATGTTTCTTTCCTTGTCTTTCTCCGCCCTTCCCCGTCTCTAAAAATAAATAAATAAAATCTTAAAAAAAAAAAGAATAAACACTGTTTATGCTTGATAATAAAAAAATGAGAAAAAATGCTCAACATTTTTGGTGAAATGATCATGGTTATTTTAATGCTTGATATGTCAAGCTTTTCTAAGGTGAAAAGCAAGTGATTAAGGTTCATGTGTAGCTCTTAGTCCACTAGTGAAGAGGTATAGGTCTATAGATTGTATATCCCCACTTTCCTTTATTATTATTATTATTATTATTATTATTATGTTTTTTAAATATTTTACTTATTTATTTTTAGAGAGAGTAGAAGGGAGGAAGAAAGAGAGGGAGAGAAACATCAATGTGTGGTTGCCTCTCACATGGCCCCATCAGGGACCTGGCCCACAACTCAGGCCTGTGCCCTGACTGGGAATCAAACCAGCAACCCTTTGATTTGCAGGCCAGCACTCAATCCACTGAGCCACACCAGCCAGGGATGCTTTACTATTTTAAAATATGTAAATGGTCGATGTTTATTGTTTTTAAAAAACAGCAAATTTAGATTACTTAAGGGTATGGCTATTAAGAGAAAGGTAAAATGACCTTAAATCACACCACTGCTGAACAGCCATTACCAGCATTTTAATAAACCCCTCCAAACTTTCCTTTTGCCTATTTATTCTTCCAGTTTACAAGACAGAATATTTTAAAAATGTATTGAAAAATTAACTTTTACAGTTTTTCTAAGTGGGGGAAATCACTTTTGATTTCTTGTAGAACTTGAAGATACATTGAAATTGAGTGCATTTTTTTTTAAGCTTTTATTTTATATTTTTAGAGAGGGGGGAGAAACATCGTGATGTGAGTGAGATATATCGATTGCCCCTTGTTTGCCCCCAATGGGGGACCCAGCCCACAACCCAGGCATGTGCCCGGACTGGGAATTGAACTGGCGACCTTTTGGTTCGCAGGCCGGCGCTCAGTCCAGTGAGCCACACCAGCCAGGACAGAGTGCATTGTTTTGTGTTTCATATATTTACCTTTGTGGGGAAGGAATCTATTTTCCTAAGATTCCCAAAGGAATTCATGATGCCAGAAAGTTTAAAATTCACCATTTAGAATAAGAAAAGAAAGCATACCATTATGAGAAATGGCAATTCATTTTGTAGTCTCTAAGTTTATGTTTTAATTTGCTAGAAGGAAAGGCTTGGGATTATGCATTTGCTAAGGAGTATTTTCATTATTGCCAGTCCTTTCCTGTGAAGGGAGATTACCTAAATAAAAGATTTCCATTTGGTGATAAATAGCTTGCCCCGTCCGAGAACTGTCACACAACTTTGGGGGAAAAAAAATCTCTTCCTTTTGTCGTATTTACTTAAGTTTCTTGATCTAGATACAAAGTCTTAGCAGTTGCAATGAAATGTGAAGCATTTTGAAGATTGAATCATCTGTGTAGGTCTAAGTAATGTGTGTAGAGTGAGCATATAGTAGTGACTGCTGAACAGTTATGGATTATTTATGCCCGTCGGCAGCCAAACTGGGTCGCCAAGAAACAAAGTAGACACACAGCCCTGTGTCCATGTGATGTTTCTTCTCTCCATCAGAAAAGTGTTCTGAATTGGCAGAATAGTGGTAAAATTGTTTTTTACCCCCAGCTTTATTGAGAAATAATTGACATAGCATTGTGTGAATTTAGGGTATACAGTGTATAATGTAACAATTTTATATTTACACACACACACGTATACATATGTATGTAAATGATTACCACAATAAGGTTGGTTAACATATTCATCACTTCCCATAGTTGCAGATATTTTTTTGTGGTGAGAACTTTCACATTTACTTTCTTAGCACCTTTCGCGTGTGCAGTAGAGCAGTATTGCCAAGTGCAGTCTTTGTGCTGCTCTGCTTTTCATCCCCAGACTCACTCGTCTGCCGCTGGACATTTGTGCCCTCGGACCACATGCACCCCCTGCCCCCACCCCCTCTCCCTGCCCTTAATGGTAAAGTTTTTGGGAGTTCAGTAGCACAGCATATTAAGTGTTACTTGTAAACATCTGCTCTATATTCTTTAATACAACATTTTATTCATAGCACAAAAGGCTAAAATAAGAATTTCTAGTTACTTACCCATATAAACAGATCAGTTAGCCAAGGGAGCATCATTTTCAAAGCAGGCCAAAAAATAATTACATTTTCTTCTTAACACTGAGTCTTTGCTTATATCCCCACGTACAAATGTTGAAATAACTTACTCAAACTTCATTAGCATCATGTAGTTGCTTCTTTTCTCTTTATTGTAACCTTTATATTACCTGCCTGCGTTCAGTTTGTAGCCAGTGAACAGCACCCTTGGAAGGCAGGGATGGTGTGGTACTCACAGTCATGTTCCGCTTGCCTGGCACATCGGAAGTAGACATTTCTTGAATGAATGAATGACTTGTTTGAAAGCTTTGTCAGTTTTGTCTCTTTTCTTGTGTTTAGTATGACCACTGCTCCTTCTACATATAGTCATCTTTAGATTAATATTCTGGAGAAGTAAACAATGGTTGTTTGAGGCTTCTAAGAAGAAGCCTCACAAATATGGGATATTTTAATAGCAGAGGTTTAAGGTTACTAAATCAGGTGTTTGTGGAAGGACTTAAGGGGTCTCTGAGCCCCTGAGAAAAACAGGCATAATTTGGGGTGAGTGAGGGCATTTTCTTGCAGGGAAACATGGTTCATGGATATATCAAATTTCCAAATGGGTCTGTGGACCCCCAAATGACTGAGAGCCAATGATTCAACTCAAACATCCTTCAATGGATAGTTGAATAAAGAAATGTGGTATACACACTCACAGTGGAATACTACTTAGCCATGAAAAGACGATACATTGCCATTTGCAACTAGGATGGATCTTGACAGTGTCATTCTGAGTGAAATAAGTCAGATGGCAAAGGACAAGAACTCTATGATTTCATTTATATGTGGGATAGAAAACAAAAGCACACATGAACAAACAAAATACCCCCCCCCCATAGATCCCACTCATAGATGCAAACAATCGAATGGTGGTTACCAGAGGGGAGGGGAATGAGGGGAAAGGTCAAATATGTGGTGACAGAAGGAGACTACACTTTGGGTGGTGAGTACACAATAGAATACACAGACATTATGTTATAATGTATATCTGAAATCTGTATAATGTTATTAAGCAGTATTACCCCAATAAATTTAATTTTAAAAAAAGAACCAATGACTCAGAGGTCATAGGTTTCAAGCTTCAAAGATAAGAAGAACATTGGTTAGTGGTATGAGGAAGTCAAGTGTCTTTTGAGAAAAAGTAGATGACTATATTAGAATGCTTTCAGTTTCTTGAAACCTACTCAAACAAACTTAAATAAAATAGGAATTGATTGGTTTATATAACTGGGGGGAAAACAAAAACAAAAAGGACCAGAAATGCTGGGTCCAGGAACTGCTGAATCTAAGACTCAAATGGTATCTTTATATAAGGTTTTATTCCCCCTTCCTCTTTGTTTTCTGTTATATTGGGTTTATTCTCAGACATGCTCTTTCCGTATGTTGGAAAAGATGGCTGTCTACAGCTTAAACCTGCTAGGTTCTTGGAGTTTGTGATTCTAGAGGAAGAGGGGGTATGTAGTATTTTCCCAAATAACAGACAGATGTCCCAGGGAGGACTCTGACCAGTGTGTTCAAGCCCTGTGCCCACCCCTAGGAAGATGGAGCCTCACCAATCCAGTTGCATGAACTGAAGAGAATTAGGTTGAAACAGGAGAAGTTCCTCTAAGGAGACAGTGTGTACAGACAAAAGACGACGTCTACTGCAGTGATGGAAGTTTTAGGACAGATGGACAAAAAATTTTCATATTAAAACTAAGGTGTATTTAGTGATATGTTGTTTTGTGAACTCTGCATTTTTCTGTGTGGGTTTCATTGTTTTGCTCTGAGTTTTTTTTAATTTGTTTAACAAGTATTTGAGCACCTGCTATGTGCCTCATCATTCTTTTGCACTGGGTATACAACAGCAAACACAAACAAAAATCCCTGCCGTTACAGAGCCTACATTTTAGTGAGGCAAGGTCGATAATAAATATGACAGGTTACTAAAATATACGGTATTTCAGGTAAGGGTAAGTGCTACAGATGGAAAGAACAGGGAGCGAAGTAGGGAGTGGTCCTGCAGTGTAAAATGTGATGGGCAAGGGAGGTCTTAGTGAAAGGGTGGCATTTGAGCAAAGATGTCGAGGTGAGGAGGGAGTGAGCCGTTTAGGTATCTGGAGCAGAATCCCAGGCAGTAGGAAGCAAGTGCAAAGGCGTGGAGTGTCTGAGGAATTGCAGGCAGCATTGTCTCAGTATGTGACGGAGTGGGGAAGAGGAAGGGTACTAGAGAAGGATATCCGAGAGGTGAGAGGATGCTAGGTTGTGTGGTCCTTCCTTGAAGGCCACGGTAAGGACTTTGGGAGAGTGTAAGCCAGCATGGTTTTGAGCAGAGGCATAAACTGATCTCCCAACTTTTTGTTGTTGTTCGTTTGATCTGTGTTACTTTTTAAGGGGTCACTCGATGTATTGAGAATGCATTGTAGAGGGGGCAGGGGTGGAAGGAAACCAGTTAGGAGGCTATTGCGATTGAATTAATCCAGGCAGTAAATAATGAGTGGACACAGACCAGGATTGGGGTGGAGGTGAGGAAAAGTGGTTGGATCGGAAGGTAGATTTGCTGATGAATTGGACATGAGGTGTTAGAGAAAGAAAAATCAAAGCTGACTGTAAAGTTTTGGGCAACTGACCACAGTAATTTAATGAGCTAGGTAAGACCAGGAGAAGCAACTGTTGACCTGCCATGTTTAAGATGCTTATTAGATATTACAGTGAAGTTGTTCAGTAGGCAGTTGGACATACTAATCTGGAATTCATTACCGGGCCAGAGATTGGCCTAGAAATTTGGAGGTCGTCAGCATATAGTTAGTATTTAAAGCCGTGAACCTAGATGAGGTCACCAGGAAATAAGAGTAAACACTGAAGAGGAAAAGTCGTCCAAGAACTGAGCTGGCCAGTGTTAAGAAGTTTGGGGAGAAGAGGGAGAACCCACGAAGGAAACCAAGACCCAGCAGCAGTGAAATAGAGGAAAAGTCCTGGAGGCCAAATTAAGAAAAAAATTTTTAAGAGAAAGGTGTTTGTTTGCTTTTAAGGTTGTATTTATTTAGCTTTCGAGAGAGGGGAAGGGAGGGAGAAAGAGAGGGAGAGAAGCATCAATGTGTGGTTGCCTCTTGTGCACCCCCTACTGGGGACCTGACCTGCAACCCAGGCGTGTGCCCTGACTGGGAATTGAACCAGCGACCCTTTGGTTTGCAGGCCAGCACTCAATCCATTGAGCCACACCAGCCAGGGCTTTTTCTTAGGAATTTGAATTCCATGATTCAGGTACTCTAGAAGACTGTCCATTAATCAAATAATCATTTAACAAGTATTTATTGCTATTTCGTCATCCTTTGGTTCTCTGTTTGTTGTACATGTTAAGTATAAAATATGTAAAAATTCGTGTCTTGAATTCAGATGACTATGCAGTACACTAGTAAAGGGATTTATATTTTGAGGGTAGGATATACATATACGTATTCCTTTTGAATGCCTGTTATATGAAGTGAAAACACTTTCATACACAGGTTATTTTGTCAGCTTTTCCTTCTACATTTGGAGGGTTTGAAACCTAATTTTTATAGAGAAACAAAAAATCAACCCAACTTCACAATTCTGAGATCCTTTTGAGTAAGTTAATGCTGAATTGTGATACCAAGAAACACAGGAGTTGATAATGTTAAAAAATTTTCATTTTGCTAATGAAAATAATAAATATTTCTTTTATTTAGAAATTCATTGAGTTTGAAGACTCTCAAGAACAGGAAAAGAAGGATTTACAGACCCGAGTGGAATCTTTAGAATCTCAAACGAGACAACTTGAACTGAAAGCAAAAAACTATGCTGACCAGAGTAAGTAAAAATACCTCTCTTCATAAGTGCACATTAAAGAGGGGGCTGTAATAGCGCAGTGACTCATCCTGACATTTGACTAGCGTTCCAAATATATGCTTGGAATTGTCATCCCAGACTCGAGAGTGAGACCTGGGATCTAGGTTCATCTCTTTTTGGTTCCCGTTTTCACACGGCACCCTGGTCTGCAGAAATGACTAAGTCAAAAATACCTCTAAGGCTTTCTCCTTCCGTTTCGCTCTCAGCCTTTGTAGTTAACATTATGCTGTGTGCACTATGCAGGATTCTGGGGTGTGTGCGTGCAGATTTTTTTTTTTTTTTAATTGATTGGTTTTAGAGAGAGAGAGAGAGAGAGAGAGAGAGGATAAGAAACATTTGTTGTTCCACTTACTGATGCATTTATTGGTTGATTCTTGTATGTGCCCTGACTGGGGATCAAACCCACAGCCCTGGTGCATTGGGACGACACTAACCAACTGAGCCAGGCCCATTTCTTCTAGTTTTGATCAACTACACAAAGTTTCATTGGTTTCTGTATTGTTTGGGGCTTCACAAATGTAAGAGAAACTCTAGCTTTGAAGTATGTATAAAACAATGACAATTCTCTCTTTTCTTCCTTTGTAGTAGAAAACTGAGGGCATTTAGATGATCATTTTTCAGAATCACTGTATTTTAATATAGTTTAATATATTATTCTTGGTTTAGAAACAGTACTGGCCCTGGCCGGCGTGGCTCAGTGGATTGAGTGCCAGTCTGTGAGCCGAGAGGTCCTCGGTTCGACTTCTGGTCAGGGCACACGCGGGGCTGTGGGCCAGAGAGGCAGTCTGTCGATGTTTCTCTCGCACAGTGGCTACTCTCTTTCTCCCTCCCTCCTCTTTCCAAAGAATAAGTAAAATCTTTAAAAAATTAAAGATAAAAAAAAAAAAATTACTGTTTCAAACCCCAAGAATGGTTTCCCCTTTTGGACTAATGAAAGTGGTCCTAATTCAGTCAAAATTAGAAAAAAGAAATTGAGGAGAGACTTTTTTTTACTGTTGACACAATTACAGATGTCCTCCTTTTCTCCCCCCCAACCCACACCTTGGGGGAGAAACTTTGCGGCCTGTTCTCAGGTTTGATGCAGGCAGACAGAGTGCTGCCCAGTTTTTCGTCTCAGCATTGTAAACTTTCAGAATTTTAGGGAGCCGCAGATGGCCAGCAGTGTTACCCTTCCCCACATCACCCATCAAGGGTACATACGGGCCTGCTGTTGAGGGCCTGGCATTCAGGATGGATAACCTTCACTACCAGGCTTGCAGTGTGTGTGATAACTGCCTGCTCCCTCTAGGACAATGGAAGAGCCTAGAATCACTGTGGATCTGGAGTTCAGGCATTCCAAAATTCAAAGAGAACTCAGACAGCTGGCTGTTAAGCAGATGTCATAGAAGGGAACTAATGGATGTTTGATAACAGAAGCCAACTAGAGTGATACAGAATAAGCCATGTGTCATGTCTTTATATTTTTAGGCTTATAGATACCTAGACTGCAGTACCCTTCCTTTGTTAACACAGAATATACCAGGTGACTTCTGTCATTTTACTGGAGAACAGTGAGGCCTAAGAGAGCTGCATGCACTAACGAATACATCCCTGGAGTCACATTACTGTGGGTACCACTCATCTAGTGGCAGTTCAGCTTTTGGTATATTTTAAGAGTTGAGTATTTTCTATTTAAAGAAGAAAAATTAGCTATTGGAGATGTTGTAATCCTAACTTGATGGTACTTTCATATCAAGTATTATTTTAGTATTTTAGAATCAAACACTAATGGCACAGCTAATAGAACCAGCTTCTCGTTATTTTATCTGTTAAATTTTCCTCTTGATGTCTGACAAGAGTACCAAGTTTGAGATAGGGAACTTTTTACAATACCCAGTATAAAGGCACTCCTTGTCTAGAATTCTTTTATGAATTAATTAATAAGATTCTATGATAAGGGAGTTATTAAAGGAAGAATTACCTTGTACTTTAAATTGCATTTTTGATATTAAAGTCTGTTAAAACATCTCTTTTAAATTAAAGGAAATACTGCTTTTTTTTTTTTCACAAAACTAACCAAATGGAGTGAATTACTAATTTTTTTGCATACACTCTATCTTTTATTACTAAAAATTAAAAAATCTACTTCCTGTTCCTTTCTAGTTAATGTAAATAAAATATAGTTGTCTCTTAATTAAGATTTGTTATCCAGTCCAGTGAATCATATCTACGTTTTTTGGAATTGTCTTGTTCTGTGGTATCCAGTCTTTCTCAAAAGTACTGATTACTGTTTTCTATTGTAATTCAAAGTAAGTTTTAAAAATAAGGTATCTTTTTATTTTAAAGTATCTTTATAAATGATTGATAGTTCTCTAGGGAAGGGATGAGGAAATTCTTCACCAAGTAACCAAGTATTGGATATGATCTTGAAGTACATTTGTTCTGAAAACATTATTTTTGTTATTAATATCTCCCCCTGGGAATCTCATAATCTCACTTGGAGATAAATTTTGGTGTCTAAATTATAATTAAAGAAGTCACAGCTGCGGTTAATCAGAAGAGACCATCCGCCCCTGACTGGGGTGGCTCAGTTGGTTGGGCATCTTGCTGCAAAGTGAAGGGTCGCTGGTTTGATTCCCGGTCCAGGCACGTACCTGGGTTGTTTGTTCAGTCCCTGGTTGTGGGGTGGGTTCGAGTGGCAACCGATCAATGTTTCTCTCTCACATCGATGTTTCTTTCCCTCTTTTTCTTCCTCTCTTCCCTTCCCTCTATAAATAAATAAGTAAGTAAGTAAGTAAGTAAAAGTAAGTAAGTAAGTAAAGTAAGTAGCCGGCCCTGACTGCTGTGGCTCAGTGGGCTGGGCATCGTTCCGCAAACCAAAAATGTCCCATTCGATCCCCAGTGAGGGTACACGCCTGGGTTGCAGGTCAGGTGCCTGGTTGGGAGTGTAGGAGAGGCAGCCAATGTTTCTCTCCTTTCTCCCTCCCTTCCCCTTTCTCTAAAAATAAATAAAATTCAAATAAATAAATAAGTAAATAAGTAAATAAATAAATTTAAAAAAAATCTTACCAAAAAAACCCCGCCCTCCCCCCAGACCATTCAGATGCCCAAAACTGATTAACACTAAATCTCTTGGTCCATGAGCTGAAGCTGTAAGGAGCCTTCTTTTATGAATGCTTTGGGACTTACTCCCTTCTCCTGTGATACCTGGGAATTTTACTTTCTTTTCCATCTGATTGTTTTCCTCTTCTCTTTTTCTCTCAGCCTTCACTGGATATGATGTGAAGTCTTATATCTTAATTTTTTCTTTCTAGTCTTTTCCACATTTAAACATCTGAGAAATATTTTAGAGGGAAAATAGTTTGCATATTTTTTCATTATACTCCTTTAGCTTTCTTCCCCCAAATCTCCAATTATGTATCAAAGCCCCTTATTTTTCAAAAAGGTAGTAGTTGGAGGTAATCTTTAAGTATCATCAGTCCCCTCTCCTATTGGAAAACCGGGACAGGGAATATGTTTTTTTAAAGGATGAAAACATTTTAAATGGGTGTCTGTCAT
>VMDR010031572.1:0-12005 GCA_007922815.1 Macrotus californicus | reverse complement strand
TAGTAATAAATTGAACCAAAGAGGTAAGAGACTTATACTTGGAAAACTATAATACATTGAAAAAAGAAATTGAAAAAGATAAAAATAAATGGAAGCATATACCAGGCTTATGGATAGGAAGAACTAACATTGTTAAAATATTCATACTACCTAAAGAAATCTATAGAATCAATGAAGTCCCTATCAAAATGCCGGAGGCATTTTTTCATAGAATTAGAATAAATAATCCAAAAATTTATATGGAATCACAAAAGACCCCAAGTGGCTACAGCAATCTTCAAAAGAAAAACAAAGTTGGAGGCATCACACTGCCTGGCATCAAACTACAGTGCAAGGCTGTACTAATAAAACAGGAGGGCACTGGCATAAAACAGACACATGGATCTTTGGAACAGAATACAAAGTCCAGAAATAAACCCACACCTACATGATCAATGAATCTGTGATAAAGGAGCCAAGACTAGAGAATGGGGTAAAGGCAGTTTCTTCAATAAATGGTATTAAAAAAAACAGGACAAATACATATAAAAGAATGAAACAAGACCACCTTCTAACACAAAAATAATCTCAAAACGGATTAAAAACTCAGATGAAAAATTCAAAAATCTTAAAACTCCTAGAGGAAAACACGGGCAACTAACTCTTTGACATTGCTATTAGTATTATTTTTAAAGTGATACCTCCTTGGGCAAAGGAAAAAAACAGGACTGCATCAAATAAGAAAGTTCTTGCACAACAAAGACTACCAACAAAATGAAAACACAACCTACCAAATGAAAGAAGGTATTTGCCAATGATACATTTCATAAGTGATTAATATCCAATATTTATAAAGAACTCAGACAACTTATCACCAAAAAATCAAACAATTTAATTAAAAAATGGGCAGAGGACCTAAATAGACATTTCTCCAAAGTGGCCAATAGACGTGTAAAAAGGTGCTCAATGTTACTAGTCATGAGGTAAATGCAAATTAAAACCGTAAGAAAATATGAACTCACATTTGTCTGAATAGCTATCAATAAATCAACAAACAACAAGTATTGGTGAGGATGTGGAGAAAAGGGAACATTCCTGCACCTTTGGTGGGATTGTAAATTAGTGTAGCCACTATGGAAAACAGTATGTAGATTCTTCAAAAAACTAAAAATGGAGCTACCATATGATCTAGCAATTCAATGTCTTGGTATGGGTTGGCCAAAAGTTTGTTTTTTTCTATAAAATGGCTTTAGTAGCACTTGTCTTTAACTTCATTTGAAACAGTTTGGTTAGATTGTTTTGTGTCAGCTGTTGTATCTGCATGTATTTATTAAAAAACGTATCAAAATTGGTTTTTGTGTAGCCATTTTAATATTGAAGATGGAAGAAAATAACCAAGATTTTTGGCATATATTATGCTTTATTATTTCAAGAAAGGTAAAAACTTCACTGAAATGCAAAAAAAAAAAAAGATTTGTGCGGTGTATGAAGAAGGTGCTGTGATTGACCGAATGTGTCAAAAGTGGTTTGCGAAGTTTCATGCTAGAGATTTCTCACTGGACGATGCTCCATGGTTGGGCAGACCAGTTGAAGTTGATAGCGATCAAATTGAGATATTAATTGAGAGCAATCAATGTTATACCAAGTGGGAGATAGCTGATATACTCAAAATATCCAAATCAATAGTTATTGGTGAAAATGAAAAATGTGTCTTTTAGCTTACGGAAAAAACTAAATGGACTTTTTGGCCAACCCAATGCTTATCTGAAGAAATTCAAAACTAATTTGAAAATATATCTACATTTCTATGCTCATCACAGTATTATTTACAATAGCCAAGATATGGGAGCAACCTAAGTGTTCAATAGATGATTGGATAAAGAAGAGGTGGTATGTATATGCAATGGAATATTACTCAGCTGTTAAAAAATCTTACTGTTTGCAGCAATGTGGATGGGCCTAGAGGATATTATGCTAAGTGAAATTAGTCAGACACAGAGAAAAATACCATGTGATTTCACTTATATGTAGAAGAGGCTGATTCAGGAAGTAAATATAAATAAAACATTTTCCTGTAGAGTAAATTCTTAGTTATTCAAGTGAAGGAGTTTATATCTCTAATCTAGACCTCCCCTCTGGACCTCATGATCCTTAGGTGTTTTACATATTTATTTGTGTTTTGATATATTTCTCCACTTCCCACAGTGACATCTTCTTCTTCAACTATTGGAGTTTCTTTTTCCAGCTCTTTGTTGCCTTGTTCTCACTGATAAAAGCTCAGCTACAGCCCTGGCTAGTGGAGCTCAGGGGATTGAGCATGGGCCTGCGAACCAAAGGATCATGGGTTCAATTCCCAGTGGAGGCACACGCCTGGGTTGTAGGCCAGGTCCCCAGTAGGGGGTGCACGAGAGGAAAGCACACATTGATATTTCTGTCTCTCTCTTTCTCCTTCTCTTCCCCTTTCTCTAAAAATAAATAAATAAAATCTTTAATAAAAAGAAAGCTCAGCTAGTATGGTATCTTCTCCAACAGGTACTTCCTACCACCCTGTTTAAAGGTGACACTCATTGCACTTACTCTTTTTCGTACTCTATTTCCTTCAACATTCCCAGCACAACTGTCCTTATTTTGTTTATCCAGAGGGTCTCTGTGCCCTGCTTCAATGCAAATCCTCTGAGGGCCTTGGATATTTCAGTTTTGTTTACCTTGTATCTCTAGAATTTATACGAATACACGCAGCCCATGATGGTCCTCCTTTGAATAAATGAATAAATAAATACCTGAATGGTATAATAATGGGTAATTAGAAATGGAATGATTGACATTCCCCTACATGGCATGGGGCTATGGCATCTTGGATAAAATATACCTTCAACTTCATACAGGCTACTGAAAGAATGTTATCAAGTTTCTCTTAAGATTCTCTCTGTATTGCAAAACTAATTAATAATAAATGGATAATTTTGTACTAAGTGATATGGTCTATAACATGGTTATATTTTTAACAATCATAGGTAGTAATAATTATAATAGTCTTTATATAGGTAAAGTGTGGTGTTGTGATAGGTGAATGGATGAAGAGCCAGGAGCTGTGGATTCTAGTTACAACTTCGCAGCAAATTATCTGTGTGATCTTGTATAATTATTTAATCTCTTTAAGCCTCAGCTTTCTCATACGTAAAATGAGACTAATCTCAGAGCATTATCGTAAAGATTATTTAAAATGCTTTTAAACATCTGAGAAAGACTGTCAAAATTATAATAGTGTTTTAATAGCTAAAAATATAATAATAAATGTCTTAGCGCAAGCTGCTATAACAACATATAGAGTGATGGTGTATATAACAGACATTTATTTTCTCAGAGTTCTGGAGGCTGGAAGTCCTAGATCAGGGTGTCAATAAGGTTGGTTTCTGGTGAGGTTTCACCTCCTGGTTTGTAGGTGGCCACTACCTTGCTGTGTGCCCACATGACCTCTTCTTTGTATGCTCCTGGGGAGGGGCGAACGAGCTCTCTGGTGTCTGTTTCTTCCTGTTGGATCAGGGCCCCATTCTTATGACAGAATTTAACCTTAATTACCTCTGTATAGGCCCTATCTTCAAATATAGTCATATTAGAGGTCAGAGCTTCAACACATGAATTTTGGAGTGACATAATTCAGTTCTCCACAATAATAAATGTAAGACATAATGTGAAATTCTCATTTATGAATGTGCTTAGTTCTATTATTTTCTAGATTTTCCATTTGATATTTTCCAGAAAGTAAATGCATTTCTTTTGATACTAATTTTAATATGTATGTTAATATACCATAATTCATTGTTTGACCATGGAAAAATGATTCCCAAATTTAGAGGAACATAAAACACACAATTTATTTAGAGAGTTGCTGAGAAGAATTCCTTCCCTGATATTTTAAAGTGAAGGGTTTATTAACTTGGTCCTGTTTAGTGTTGAAGCGAAGAATTTAAATGGCTTGTCACATGAACGATCACTGTATGTGTAGGCACATGACTTTATGGAGTGGTTACAAACGAGCCTTGAAGTCTTCATTGCACAGTAGTGCACTGCAGTGTTAGGAGCACTAGACTCAAAGACTTTGATGCAAATCTAGGCTCTGTTTATAAATAGCTATGTAACCTTGAGAGAATTACTTAATCTTTCTGAACATCAATCATCTTATCAGTAAAGAAGTGACAAGAATGCTCATCATGCAGAGGATTGCAAGGATTAAATGGGAATGTGAATGCCAGGCTCATTAACACTCAGGACATACTGATGTATTATTCTCTTTTACTTCATTCTCAAGATCTGGTTAACTTATAAGTGTATTTTAAGTTATTGGCACCATGACCCAAAGTGGTTATAAGTGTGCCTTTGTGAAGGCAAAGGGAAGCTACGGTGGTAGGCTGAGGACAATGAGTAAAATGAAGATTGGGTACTGGAAAGCCAAATAAATAAGTCAAGTTCTGTGGCAGAAGGTGTGTGAACAACAAGAGTTTTAAAATCAGCTATTTTTTTTATCAGAGTCCCTGCCCTCTGTGTGAATGTGTGTGTGTATGTGATGGGGGGGTGGGGGCAGCATCAAATCCATGGTTTCTATTACAGCTTAAAAAAATAACAAGGTTAGCCCTGGATATTGTGGCTCAGTGGACTGTGCATCAGCCTATGAACCGAAAGGTCGCTGGTTCGATCCCTGGTCAGGTCACATGCCTGGGTTGTGGGCCAGGTCTCCAATTGGGGGTGTGCAATAGACAACCAGTGGATGTCCCTTTCTTTCTGCCCTCACCCCTCACCCTAAAAATAAATAAATAAAATCTTTAAATAAATAACAAGGTTAATTACTTAACAGTTGCAATAGCTCTGTCACTTCCCCAACGTAGCATATTTCTATAAAATAAGAGGATAATAGGTATTCCTTGAAAAGCTTTACTATAGAAAAAACTATTAAGATGATTACCATAGGAAGAAAAAGAATAATTAATGATCTGTTCTTGACATTTTAGTTTTACATCTAGAAAATTAGCAATGTGAAATTTTTATTTTATTTTTTTAAAGATTTTATTTAGTTATTTTTAGAGAGAGGAGAGGGAGGGAGAAAGAGAGGGAGAGAAACATCAATGTATGGTTGCCCCTCACATGCCCCCTACTGGGGACCTGGCCTGCAACCCAGGCATGTGCTCTGACTGGGAATCAAACCAGTGACGTTTTGGTTCGCAGATCTGCACTCAATCCACTAAGCTACACCAGCCAGGGCTGAAACTTATTTGGTGAAAAATTAATTTAACAGCCCAGGGCAGTGTTACTCATTTGGTTGGAGCATCATCCCATAGACCAAAAGGTCGAGGGTTCAATTCCCAGTCAGGGCACTTGCTTGGGTTGTAGGTTTGGTCCACAGTTGGGGCATGTGCAAGAGTCAGCCAATCAGTGTTTCTCTCTCACATTGATGTTTCTGTCCATTTCTTTTTTGCTCACTTCATCTCCAAAAGCAAAGAAAAAATGTCCTTGGGTGAGGATAAAAAATTAATTGAACAATAGAAAGACCATAAATATTTTTAAAGGTTAAAAATATCAATACTTAGACTCTACTAGTCTTTTAATTATGAACTGTAACAGGTAGAGAATGAAATGAATCCAAGACATATAATCTCAGTATCTTTTAAAATGGAATTTACTGGGGGTGACCTTGGTTAATAAAATTATACAGGTTTCAGGTACATAAATCTACAACACATCTTCTGTACATTGTGTGTTCACCACCCCAAGTCAGGCTTCCTTCTATCACCATTTATCACCCCTTTTCAGTCTTCTACCTGCTCCCGTCTCCCCTCCCCTCTGGCAATCACTGTATCTTTTTCTAATAGTATTTACAAATCTCAATTGGAAGTTCTTTTGAGAAAAAAAGAAAATAACTTGTTTATATGTTTACTTCTTTAGATGTATGAATAATTTCTGGGAAAAGAACCATTCTTTGCTCTAACAACTCCAGAAATATATTTTAAAACATCAAATCTAAGTGCTCTCCATAATATGATAGGAAAATTGAAAGTGTTCCAGAAAATTAAATTTTAGAGATTTAATTCAGTCAGTATTTTCAGAAATTAGTGACTTGTGCTAGAAGAAACTCCTAGACAGGATATTGGTAGATACTAAATTACAAGTGAAACATTAGGAAAACTTTGTGCATCACTTACACAGCACGAAAAATACAACTAAAGAAAAAGGACAGGCTATAATATAAAGGTCTTTCTTATCTCAGAAACATCAATATACCACAAAGTTTGTGTCTAACAATACAAGGATATATACAGAATATTTTGTGTATAATATATGCAGAGTACTTTGCATATGTGTGTGTGTGTGTGTGTGTGTGTGTGTGTGTGTGTGTGTGTGTGTATACATGCATACATTTTCCTCAAGGGCAACTTTAAGATATGGAAAAAATACAAGCAACAACTAAAACGTTTCATGGCAGTGGAGAGTAACTAAAAGTAGGTTAAAAATGGAGGCTACACAGCCTGGGTGTTTCATAACTACACAAACTTCTGAATTCTTTGCGGCTGCTGCACTGCACACATGTAGGGCAAGGCTGTGAGCAGCTCAGCAGGTCAACCACCGCTGAAAGGCTTTGAGTGGAGAAATCTTAGCAACCACCCCTCATAGGGGACACAGTTTAGGGTTCAAGTCTCACCAAACTAGAAAGTCTCACTCAGTAAACATCTGGGGTTTTTCTAGAAGGTCTGGGCCTTAGGGGTAAATATTATGCCTAATATTAAGAGATTACCTCTGAGACTAATAGCAAGACTAAAATAGAACAAAGTACAAAACCAGACTTCCACAAATTTGAATGATCCATCAGTAATTTAACAGCATTTTGTACCTGAAGATAATGGCAAATTGGAGTATACCTATAACTCTCTTACAAAAAGAATTCAACATAAAGAGATTAATCTTTTCTCCTTATATAAACAATATATAAATAATTTTTTACTGTACACTTTTTTCTACTCAGCTGATATAACCTGATACTTTAGTTAATCAGAGAAAGAATAATTGTGTACAAACAACACATTTTGCAGAAGAGAATCTGACATGTGCTATTAAATCACCCAGAGACAGGAACTTCGTGACTTTCCTCCAGAACTTACTCCTGAACTCCGCTTTCCCTCTTAGGCTATGGGACTTGAGGAAGATAAAAACCTTCATGTTTAAATCATTTGCTCAAAGCTGCCTAAATTCTAAGATGTCTTATAAGAAGATGAGAGAGCAATAGAAACTTGGTTGTAAGGTATAGGGTATTCTTATTCAATATATTACAGATGATTCTAAATAATGTAAGTTGACATTTATTTGCTTAAAACACTGTAGTTAGAGCTTACTGTATAGCCTTTCCTAGAGAAAAGTCCACGGCCTGGCAGTGAAGTGTTCCAGAAAATGCCTTGTGAAATTTTATGGCTTAAAGGTAGACGGGTGTTGTGATGGTGCAGACCTGGCTTGTATTCTCAGTGAAGTGAATGAAAAAGTGCCTTCCAGTTCTCCATGAAACTATGTTTTAAGATAAAACACTCCAGCCCCAACCAGTATAGCCTAGTTGGTTGAGCATCATCCCGCAAAGTGAAAGGTCGCTGGTTTGATTCCCAGTCAGGGCACATGCCTGGGTTGTGGGCTGGTCCCCAGTTGGGGCATGTACAAGAGGAAACCACACTTTGATGTTTCTCTCCTTCTCTCCTCCCTACTCCCCTCTCTAAGAATCAATAAATAAAATCACAAAATAAAACCCCCTACCTTAACTGTGGCATATAAGCAGATGGCCATTGATAATGTTTCCAATTTTCAGTGAAGCAATGTCCACGAAGGGAAATATTATTTCGTACTTGATTTTCTCTTTTAATCAGTACGGTAGCATTTGAAGGACTTGCTGTTTTTTCCCATTAACACTGAGGCTCCTACTCCCTGTGGTATGCAACTGCTGTTCTGTTCAGCATTTTTAGTCCTTTCAGGTGCTCTTTTCCTTTACAGATTTAGTATCTGAAGCATGTCTGTGTTTCCTGAAAGTGTCAGTGACAATCATTCTCATCTGGGCTTAGTCGGCTGTGGCAGAAGGATTTAGAAATTCCTATTTCAGAGATTTGTGAAATGCTGCCAGATCATGTTGAAGAATGATGAAATAATGAAGTGGAAATAATCAGAAGATAATACCTAAGACTAAAATGGTAGGGAGTATTTGCAATGTCTTATTTCACCAGTTCTGAATATTTCCAGATACGAAGATGAAAGACAGGTTTGTGAGAACAACAAATGGTTGAAAAAATTCATAAATTTGTAAATATGTTGAGTAAAGCATATAGAAATAGAGAGACTCACGATCCTTTTGGGATCTACTCCCTCAGCAAAGTAGGAGAGAGAAGTCTCTGAAATTTTTGCAGAAATGAAATAAATATGAAAACAGGAGCAGAAAGACATCTGAAAAGGCTTAGAGCAAGTAATTAGAATTACATACACAAAAGGCTTGTACAACATAGCATGACATAAAACACCGATGCTACTTTTGTATTTCTAAGTTCTCCTGACTTGAAGGAAAGTGAAACTGAGTATATGAAAGATGCTTTGTTTGCTGAGAAAGGTAATGGATGCAGATGGGGATTTTCAAGTTTGAAATTATTTGAATTATAAGAAGGGTGCTTCAGTTTGAATTGTAGGAAGAGTGCTAAATTTGTCTTTAAAAATTGTGGGTGAGTGGTCTTTCCGGAGCAGAGAAATGTATCAAGGAGAGGGCTGTAAGCAGGAAAGGTGGAGAAGGAGCCGAGGAGGGAGAGACACACGTGCCACTGCCTGGGAGCTGACTTGATTGGAAATGCCAAAGAGGTTTTATGCTCTGGGGGGCAAATTCTCCCTTTGAACTAATCTACAGAATCCTCAGTAAAATTCACATTTTTCATGCAAGACATATGAAAATAAAAAACAGTCATATACATGAAGTTAACTAAAATCTTGGTCACATAGCCCTGACTGGTGTAGTCCAGCTGGTTTGGCTTTGTCCACAAAGAGAAAGGTTCAGTTCCAGGTCAGAGCACACACCTGGGTTGTGGGTTGGGTCGTCAGGGAGTGTGTAAGACAAACAACCATTGATACTCCTCTCTCACTTTTATCTTTCCCTCGCTCTCTTCCTGCCTCCCTCCCCCTCTCTGTAAAAGGAAATAAATAAAGTCTTTAAAAAATAAGATAGAATAACATCTTGGTCACATAAATAATGGTAAATCAAAACAGTAGAGCACTGGGAACTGGCTATCACAAAAAAAAATGAAGGAGTAAGAGTTACTCATAGGCGTTATGTTGGGGGAGGCAGGTGTCAGGCTGGGCACTTTAAAACACATTGTCCATTGTTGCAAAGCTTGTGCAAAAGCGGAGAGGCGAAAGAATTTTAACAGAAACTATTTCCTCCAAGACAGGAATGAAGAAGGTCAAGTGAAAAGGGCTCAATAATAACCGCCAACTAGGGACGAGAAAAAGAAGGAAAATGTTCAAGTCAGACAAACCGAGAAACGGTTTCCTCAATTTTCTTTCGGCTAAAAGATGAGCTGTTAGAATGGAGTGGACAGAAGCACTACTCCAGTCCCTTAATCAGTAGCACTCACTTTCCAAGGAACTCATATCTTCAAAACAAAGCAGAAATCCTCCTTGGTACCAGGAAGCTCCCAGAATCCATGAAATGACTTAATCGGAAGGATGCATTTTAAAAATCTTAAATAATGACTTTGTTATAGGCTGAATTGTGTCTCCTTAAAATTCACATGTTGAAGTCCTAGCCCTCAAGTATTTCAGAATGTGACTGTATCTGGAGATGGGTGTTTAAGAGCTAATTAAGTTACAATGAGGTCGTATGGGTGGACCTTAATTTAATGACTGGTGTCCTAATAAGAAGATGAAATTAAGATTCAGAGAAACACAGAGGGAAGGCCACGGGAAGACACTGGAAGAAGACAGCCATCTAAACAAAAGGTATGGAAAAAAGACCTTGAAGAACCAACCCTGCCAGTACCTTGATCTTCTATCCTCCATAACGGCAGGAAGATAAACTTCTGTTCTGGGGCCACTTAGTCTGTGGTACTCTGTTATAGCATCTCTAACAAACTAACTGACTCTTCTTTCCACCTTCCCCCACGTCATCACCTCCTCCACTTCTAAATCATACATGGCGTGTATCGTGCTGTGTCCTGACGTTTACATTCTGCTACTTAACCATGGAAAGCCATGCACTTACACATGGCAATTCACATGGCGACTCCTGTGGCTGAGATGGCTAACTCAGTCTGGTACATTTTACTGGTCACTTCCAGCAGAGACAGCCCTTGACTGTGTCAATCCCTGCACCCTAGCTGTCAACCAAAGGGACACTGAGGAAGAAAAGCCTATCCCTTGTGTATTCTTTGGGTTTTTGGAAAGGATTTTTGTTTTTAGGGAAATCATTTATAACAGATGTTACTAGCTGAGGGCTTCGCTGGGTAGAATGGGAGGTTTGTGGAAATATGTGTTAGGCTAGTAAATATGCTATGGAGATTTGCAACACTCAAGCCTAAGAGTATACTATGGATACAATGGAGCATCCTGGATGCTATCTGTCATCTGGTTATCTGCTATACTTGGCCAGGCAGCTTATATTTGATGCAAATACAGTTTGTCCTGCACAACACTGAAGTAGTTTTCTCTTTTATGAAAGAAAGGAGGCATTTTTTTTCCAGCATAATTTAATGTTAAGGAAATTTGGAATCTTATAATGAGTATGCACAAAATATTTATAAGATAAACCTTTACTTATCAGAATTTTTTCATTTACAGAATGCTATATCAAGAATCAATATAATAAGGATAATCTTATATATTTTTCTTCTGGCAGGTGAAGAAATATTTTTACTTAATAAAATAAAGAAAACTTTCAAGAACAGTTTAGTTAACTCAGCAATAGATAAGCAAACCTTGTTTTTAGTCCTGGGATTATTAATATACTCTTGAAGACCTTCACTTTGACCTGAAGATTCAGACTATAGTCTTACCTGTGTGTGAGCTGGGATCGGGGCAGAGGGCCAGTCAGAACTCAGGAAGCTTAAATTCCAGAACTGGCTCTCTTTCAATGATTTTTGACTTTTAGCAAGACATATCACATAACTTCACATTTTCCCATGTATAAAATGAGAAGGTGGCTGATTCATAAAACCTTATTCTTTCATTCATTTATCAATTTGTCTGTTCACCTATCCATCTATTCATCCATCCATCCATCCACTCAGAAGGCATTATGTTAGGCACTGAGGACACAATGATGAGTAAAGCAACATTTCTTGTTCAGTATTCTACAACAGAGTCAAGGATTTACTTGTGATAAAATGCCCACATTTCTTAGAGACATTTACTTTAATCTAATTTACACTACCTTATTTTTTTTGTTTCCTTTGCATATTCTAACAGAACTTGAACTTATTATTAAATAAAATTTAATTTTAAACTGAAGAATTGTAAATGGTTATTAGACAATATATCATTGCATACATAAGTAAATACTTCATGTATTCACACATAGCTTAATTAAAATTATTTAAATTTACATATAAAGGACACATGGACAAAGCCAAAGGGGATAGGTTTGAGGTGGGAGGTGGGGATGGGTGGGGCGGGGGGACGTGGTGGGGGGAAAATGGAGACAATTGTACTTGAACAACAATAACAAAAATAAAAATAATAAAACTACTCAAGCAAAGTAAAATAGGAGAATATGGATAACATGTAGAACTGGGTGTGAGTCTTAAGACAGAGAAGAGACAAAATGTGGCAATTTACCAGATAAGAAGTAGAAAACATTGAAATAAATTCTAACAAAAGTCTTTTCTAAAAGCTCATGAATAAAAAAAATAATACATTTAAGAACAAAGACTGATCTGTTTCCAGATAAGAGATTCTGTATAGAATCTTTTTAGCATTACATAAAAATATAAAAATGGATTATCCCATTATTGATGGATTATTCATAGATA
>VMDR010031571.1:0-11996 GCA_007922815.1 Macrotus californicus | reverse complement strand
GTAAAATCTGGATTTTTGGGTTCTTGATTATAAGCTGTGATTATCAGCAGGGGAGGAAAGTGACATGCAGGGAAGAGAGTTCAGCAATACTGGCTCTGGATCCTTAGGATATGATGATTCTTGGATACAGGGATGAAATGGAATTCAATGGGACTGATCAGTCCTTAAATGGATTAGAGACAAGCCTCACAATTGGGCAAACCAATACTAATATTAATACTAACACTAATAAAATCTGATGCTTCAGAAATGATATGTCTTCAAGAGTAAAGCAGTTGTAATTCAGTTGTAAAACAATTTCAAGATCAAGAAGAAGGCTTCTGTGCTTTCTGAGTAAATTTCCATCAATCTTCCTGATAGAGCGTACAACTCCTTTAATACAGGAATAAAGATTTATTAACAGCACAATTAAAGATAAAATAACAATATAACAATGTAAATGTGTAGGAAAGGTGGCATACTAGTAGTTGTTTCCTTCAATGTACAAATGATAGTATCAGGAGCTTTCTTGGTTCCCTATTCTGCCCTGCTTCCTAAAGTAAGGATTTAGTATTATTTTTTTAATCCACACCCAAGGATATATTTATTGATTCTAGAGAGAGAGGAAGGGGGAGAGAGAGAGAGAGAAACATCAATGTGAGAGAGAAACATCTATCAGTTGCCTACCATATGCACTCCGACCTGGGATGGAACGCACAGTCTGGGTATATGCCCTTTCCAGGAATCGAATCTGCAATAGTTTGATATATGAAACAACCCTCTAACCAACTGACTTATCCAGCCAGGTGAAGAATTTAGTATTTTTTTGCATCTGTCCTTCCACATGTTCCCCTCTGAAACCCTATCCATCAATAATCCTTCTGTTCACCAGTATTATCAATTCAATTATTCAGCACTCCAAGTGCTAAGTATTGTCCTAGACACTGGGGATATCACAATGAATAAAATAGACAAAATTCATTGTGCCAAAGAAGAAGATGAAACAAGGAAGAGGAAGCGATACTTCAAGGAAATAATACTGCAATTTTAGAAGGAGTGGTTGATGTCACCCTGAGAAGGTAACATTTAAACAAAAACTGAAGGAGGCAAGAGAGTGAGCATTCCAGGCAAGAGAAGCAAGGGCAATAGGCCCTGAGGTTTGATATGCTTGAAATAGCACATGTGCTCCAGTTACGAGGTCTGTCCAGGAAAAGCCCAACCATTGTTAATATAATGGTAACAGTTTTCGTGACATCTATGTAACCTGGCATCCATGAAGAGTGGACTGGAATGTGCATGTGTGAACAATGATGACTTCACTGTACTAGTTAGTGGGGGGTGGTAAACAACATTGAGTGAGCATATGTACTGTGTGGTCATTGTATTCAAAATGACTGAATGAGTAGAGCAATGAATCTGCGTAAAATTGTGTAAGCTTGAGTATCCCTCCATGGAAACTATTTGAATGATTCAGAAGGCCATAGCTATGGGCAACTGCTGTTTGGCAGCTTCATCATGACAATGAGCCTGTTCATGCATCACCACTCAGGCAGTTTTTTGGTGAAACCTCAAATCACCCAGATGACTCAGCCCCATTACAGACCAGATTTGGCATTCTACGACTTCTGGCTTTTCCCAAAACTAAAATCATCTTCATCTTTGAAAGGGAAGAGATTTCAGACCATCGATAAGATTCAGGAAAATATGATGGGGGCAGCTGATGGCAATTGGGAGAACCATGTGAGGTCCCAAGATGCCTACTCTGAAGGGGACTAAGGAGTCATTGTCCTATGTATAATGTTTCTTTTATCATATATCTTCTTCAATAAATGTCTCTATTTTTCATCTTACATGGCTAGGGACCTTCTGGACTGACCTCCTATGCCACTAGTAAAGAGTATAGGGCTTCTAAAAGGGAAGCAGTCAATAGTCAGAAGGGTTCAGTTAAAACGAACAAACAAATGAAATAGAATATACTCCATTGAAATAGGCAATTGAGGAGCCATGTGGACAGAGCCAGATTGTCTCAAGCTGACAAATAAGAAGAAGCTAAGGGAGCAAAGCAAGTATAAACAATGTTTTAAAGACACTAGACTATTGAGGAAGGAAGGAAAGCTGTAGAGCATAGCTAGATGTGATTGAGGCTTGTTTCCTTTTGCAATAGGGAAGCCAAAAAAGTGGTAAAAGAGGCTGAGGGAAAGAAGCCAGTGGAAAGCAAGGACCGTTGTCCATATTCCTAGCTAGGCCAATCCCTTTACTTCCATTCAATCCCATCTCAAAGACATTGCTTCAGTGATTTTCTCTTTCTCTCTTACTTTGTGAGTTTTTCCTTTCTACTTGATTTTACCCATCAGCATACAAATCCACTGAGATTTCTGCCATCTTGAAAACAAAAAAAACTACAAACAAAATCTTTTAAACAACTAAAATCTTTTAAACTCACTTTCTCATTTCAATTCATTGCCTGTTTTCCCACTTCCATTCTCAACAAAACACCTTGAAAGAGGTTCCTGTGTTAGTTGTCTCTAATTTATCACTTCTCATTCTCTCTTCGATTAACTCCAGTGAGTGTTGGTGGGGTGCAGTACTGTGTCCACAATTCTTTGAAAGTTTCCTGTCAAGATTATCAAAGACCTTAGGTAGCTAAATTCAACAGTCAATAAATAGTTTGCATTTTCTGTGACCTTTCTGCAGCATTGGCACATTTGATCACTCCTATCTCTTGACATACTCTCTTTGCTTGACCTCCAGCCCTCAGTCCTCCTAACTTTTTTACCTATACTTACTCCCATGGTAATTTCACCTTAATATCATTACCTTAAACTCTAGTCTGGACATCTACCAAGAACTAGACTGTATATCTAGCTGCATATTCAACATCTCCACTTGCATATCTAATTAGAATTCAAAATTGAGCCTCTGGTATTCCATCCCAGTGCTTGATCCTTTCAAAATCTTCCTCATCTCAGTGAATAACAGCTCCATTCTTACAGCTGACAATGCCCAATGCTTCACAGTTATCTTTGACTCTTCTCTTGTTCTTGGACCCTGCATCTGATTTTTTGGTTCTCCTCTTCAAAATATATCCAGAATTTGATCACTTCCTACCACATTCCCTAACTCCTTAGTTATAAGGGCCTTTCTGGGCCACCTATATCTTTTACCTAGATTTGCTGCATCAGCCTCCTAAGTAGACACCCTGCTTCTACTCTTGTGCCCCTCAATGTATTCTCAGCACAGCAGCCAGGATACACTTATCAAAATGTAAGTCAGGTCATAACATTCCTCTGGTCAAAATCCTCCAGTTGTTTTCCACCTCATTCAGAATAACAGGTGCCATGAGCTATATACAAAATCACTGATCTTCTATTGGCTCCCTGGTATATGAGTTCTGGCCAGAAGGTACCTAGCCATGTAAGATGAAAATTAGAGACATTTATTGAGGAAGATACAAGATAAAAGAAACATTATACCTAGGACAATGACTCCTTAATCCCCTTCAGAGTAGGCACCTTGGGACTTCACACAGTTCTCCCAATCACCATCATCTGCCCCCATCATATTTTCCTGAATCTCATCGATGGTCTGAAATCTCTTCCCTTTCAAAGGTAAAGATGATTTTAGTTTTGGGAAAAGCCAGAAGTTGCAGGGTGCCAAACCTGGTCTATACTGGGGCTGAATCACCTGGGTGATTTGATATTTTGTAAAAAACTCTGCACAAGACGTGATGCAAGAGCAGGCACATTGTCATGATGAAGCTGCCAATCGGCAGTTGCCCATAGCTATGGCCTTTTGAATCATTCAAATAGTTTCCATAGAGAAATGTTCAAGCTTAACACAAAATTTTATGCAGATTCATTGCTCTACCCAATCATTTTGAATGCAACAACCACACAGTACACATGCTCACTCAATGGCGTCTCCCACCTCCCACTGACTAGTACAGTGAAGTCATCATTGTCCACACGTGCATATTCCAGTCCACTCTTCTTGGCTACCAGGTTACATAGATGTTGCACAAACTAACAATGACTGGACTTTTTCCGGACAGACCTCATATATCCATCCTAGGCCTAGTCTTCTGGTCCTCTCCCCAGTCTTGTTCCTCTGCTGTATACTTCAAATGTTAGTGTTCTATTAGTATTTTTCAGCCTTCTTGTTTGACAAAGGAATGTCATATATCCAATCCCAGCAGAGTCACTAAAATTTCTATACAGGGAGAACTAGGAGATTTGTCTTGAAGTTGTTTGCAGAACAGGCCAGCTACTTTTCCTTGCATTCTTTCTTTATTTGAGACAGTTTATTGGGTGCTGATGTAGTTTATAGGAAGGCAGAATCCTCACTTCACTTCCAGTCACCCCTTATTCTTCAGAGGTCAAGTCTTCAACTGTCACTTACACAAGGGTTATTTTACCTGATGGGTATTAAAGTCATACTAACAGTACCATATCTTTTCAGTGGAAAAAGAAATGATTAAGAAAGAATGGAACAAAAAAGTGGAAAAGAAAGAGGAAGGGAGGAGAATTGAAAAATGAAATGAATAAATGTTCAATAAGCTGCCTACAAATTATATCAATAGTCATCTGCAATTTAAATAATATGATTACCTATTCAATCAATTGTACATTAAATATTTTGATGTATGTTATATCATGTGAAGAGGAGCCTCCAAAAATAGTGCTTAGGGGCTACCAAAAAGAGATATTTACTGAAAATTCAACACAAAACTTCTTTCTGAGCTGCATACGCTCTCTTCCAATTGCCTAGTACACTCACCTCAATGACCATAGGAATCTGAAACACAACACACCCCAAAATAAAATCATTTTTCTTCCCAAATGTGCTTCCATAGTTTATACAGTAGAAATAGCATGTGCTTGAACACAAGCCAATTTTTTAGGTTCGAACTTCAACCCCTTAAGTTAGTCATGTTGTGGAAAACAAGAATTCAAAATAAGACTGTCATTTACTAAGAATGTTATTGCAGAAAGGCAAGGAAAAGAGTGCTCACCAGCCAGAGTTGTAAGCATATGAGTATAATAAGCTTTGGTAAGCGCTATGATAGAAGACTGTTGGGATATAGTGAAAAACAGGGGAGAAGATGTCAAGAATGTCTTCAATGAGAGAACAGGAAAGACTTCTCTCAGAGAGGGTAATAATGGAGCAGTGTCTAGAACAAGAAAGACTGTGTAACCCAGCTCTTAGCTAGTACAGGGAAGGAGGAGATGATTAGCATGAAATAGCATGGTTGCCTAGTGCCACTAGCAGTTTTCTGGGCACAACAGAGGAGGATAGAAGAAGGGCCTACATGGCATTAGGGATGCTTGTTTATCAAGAAATGCAATATAATACTGAGGATAATGAGGAGTTACAGAGAAAATTTGAGCAAGGAACAAATGTGATCCAATTTGCATTTGAGAAAAATAACTGTGGTAGCCACAAAAGGGGTAAATTAAGACCAGGTTGGAGGTAAATAGAATCTTAATAGACGATTGCAAATATCCATACCAGATAATGATGAAACTGAATTAATACAGAGCAGTGAGGAAGAAAGGAAGGGAGAATTAGGCAGCTGTTAAAGGATAAACCTGATCCCATGGCTGGATGCTGGGTAATAAAGGGTTAGAGAAAAGGGGATTTCTGTCTCAGAGGCTCATCTGATTGTTGAGAAGACTAAATGAAATCATGTATGCCTGGCACAAGATCAAAGGGAAAGAAATATTATTTCCTCTCTTTTTTTCCCCTTATTACTGGTACCATCACCTATCCAGTGACTGAGGCCAGAATTGTGGGAGAAATTCTAGTCCCCTCTGTCCTTTACACTCCATATTCAGAGTTACCCAAACCTGATACCACCAAGTGAGGAGAGGGAAAGACAGACCCAAAGAGGGAAATGATCTACATGGAGTTTACAGTCTACCTCTGACTTAGGTTTATTTTTTTAGAGGAGTGAGCAAACAGGAGCCCTGGTGGAAGGTATTTTGTGACTTTCCCACCTTCACGGGTTGCAGGAAAATAGGTGCTTGATAAAGCAAAGTTCCCCCTCACCTTTCCCACCTAACCTCCTCTTCCCTCACCACGACAGGAAGATGGGACTGGAAATTAATCTAGAAATTACCCACACCCACCCTAAGGGAAATGGTTAATAAACTAAATTTTAAACAGAGATGAATATAGTTTGGATTTTTTTTAAAGATTGTGTTTGTTTGTTTGTTTATTTATTTGGGATGGGAGGGGGAGAGAGAGAAAGAAACATCAATGTGTGGTTACCTCTCATTTGCCCCCCACTGGGGACCTAGCCCACAACCCAGGCATGTACCCTGATGGGGAATAGAACTGCCAACCCCTTGGTTCGCAGGCCAGCACTCAATCCATTGAGCCACACCAGCCAGGGCTGGGGTTGTTTTTTGAGGATGGGGTGTCTTATTTTTATAAATAGTAAGGACTTGGGAAGGCAAAATTATGGGAACAGAGCAATGGGTTCATTGTTGCCAGGGACTGGGGGTAGAGGGAAAGGGGGCTGAGTGATCCCTGGGGAGAGTGATAGAAATGTTCTATAGCTTGACTGTGGCTTGGTTACATAACTACTAACTTTTGTCAAAAGGCATGGAACTCATTTAAGTGAATTCTCACATTCCTCTTTAACACAATCCTCACATCATTGAAAATAAAACGGCCTCACAGAAGTTAAGATCTGTGTCTAAGGTGGATTCCAATGTTTATCTTTTCTTTTTTTTAATTTTTTTTATTTTTTAATTGAATTGATGGGGGTGACATTGGTTAATAAAACTACATAGGTTGCAGTTGTACAGCTCTATGATACTTCAACTATATACTGTATTGTGTATTCACCACCCTAAATCATGTCTCCTATCAATATTTATCCCCCATTTACCCTCTTCTACCTTCCCCAACCCTACTTCTCGTCTGGTAATCACCACGCTGTTCTCTGTGTCTATGAGTTTTCTTTTCAACCACCAGGCTCCAAGTGGACCACTCCATTGATCTTCTTTAATTGGCAGAGAAAGACTTTCCTATTTTTATAAATTCTGGTTTCTTTGGAAGAGCCCATCAGTCTTTCTGTTTTTCTTTGTTCACATGTCATAAAGTTAAATGGCCCCACTGATTGTTCACAATTACATTTATGATGTATCAATAAAGTGATTACTTGTGGAAAGTCAAAAAAAGGCATGGAACTAACTGTACACTAAAGAGCATAAATTTGATTCTATGTAAATTATACCTCATCAAATCCACCTTTAAATAAACAAATAAATAAATAAATAAATAAGTAGTAATGTTTCAGTAAATGTTTGCTAAAGTGATAGTGATGGATGGTGATAAAGTATATTAGCTGTCAAAGCTACAAGATTTTACTCCCTCCTTACATGTTTGCATTTTAATAAAGGATTCTTAAAGCTGGAAAAAACCTTTAAAGCCAAAAGAAGCTCATCTCTAATACAATAAGTTTTTCTTATTTAGTTACATTTTATTGTTTATGTTATTATAGTTGTCCTGATTTTTCCCCCTTTGCCCCCATTCACCTAACCCTCCCCGCATTCTCATAGTCAATCCCCTCATCACTGTCCACATCCTTGGCTCATGTATATCTGTTCTTCAATTAATCCTTTCACTTTCTTTCATTTAGTCCCCACCTCCCCTCTTTCCTCTTACAGCTCTCAGTACACTCAATGTTTCTATTTCTCCTATTCTATTTTGACTGTTAGTTTACTTTGTTCATTAGACTCCACTTACATGAGGTCATATCTTACCTGTCTTTCACTGACTGGCTTATTTCACTTTTCATAATAATCTCCAGGTGCATCCACGCTGTCGCAAAAGGTAACAGTTTCTTCTTTTTTATGGCCAAGTATTCCATTGTGTAAATGTATCACAGCTTTTTTTTTTGGTTTGTAACTTAGATGTTCAACATTTTTTTTTTAATTATTTTGTTGTTCTTCAAGTACAGTTGTCTGCATTTACCCTGCTCCATTCCCCACCCACCCCAGCCATTCCCTCCTCCCTCCCCTGCTTCTACCTCACTTTGGTTTTGTCCCTTTCTCCTTTATACTTGTTCCTGAAAACCCTCCCCACCTAGCCCCCATTATCCCCTCCTCTAACCTCCCCTCTGATTACTGTCAGATTATTCTTAATTTCAATGTCTCCTGTTATATTTTACTTGCTTGTTTGTTCTGTCTATTAGGTTCCAGTGAAAGGTGAGATCATATGGAGTTTGTCCCTCACTGCCTGGCCCTTATTTCACTTAGCATAATGCTCTCCAGTTTCATCCATGCTGTTGCAAAGGGTAGGAGATACTTCTTTCTTTCTGCTGTGTAGTATTCCATTGTGTATATGTACCATGTTTTTTTTTATCCATTCATTTACTGATGGGCATTTGGGTTGCTTCCAGCACCTGGCTATTGTAAATTGCGCTGCTATGAACATTGGAGTGCATAGGTTCTTTTGGATTGGTGTTTCAGGGTTCTTAGGATATAATCCCAGCAGTGCAATTGCCAGGTCAAAAGGCAGTTCCATTTTTAGTTTTCTGAGAAAACTCCATACTGTTTTCCACAGTGGCTGCACCAGTCTGCAATCCCAGCAACAGTGCACTAGAGTTCCCTTTTCTCCACATCCTCTCCAACACCTGTTGTTTGTTGCTTTGTTTATGATGGCCATTCTCACTGGTATGAAGTGGCATCTCATTGTGGTTTTAATTTGCATATCTCTGATGGCTAGTGATGCTGAGCATCTTTTCATATGTCTCTGGACCCTCTGTATGTCTTCTTTGGAGAAGTATCTGTTCAAGTCTTTTGCCTTTTTTTAATTGGGTTGTTTGTCTTCCTGGCGTGGAGTCATATGAGTTCTTTACATGTTTTGGGGATCAAACTCTTGTCCAAGGTATTATCGGCAAATATGTTTTCCCATATGTTGGTTCTCTTTTCATTTTAATGCTGTTTTCTTTAGCCATGCAAGACCTTTCTGATTTGATGAGGTCCCATTTGTTTATTCTTTTCTTTATGTCCCTTGCACTGAGAGACATATCGCTGATAATATTGCTGAGTGGAATGTCTAAGATTTTCCTGTCTGTGTTTTCCTGCAGGACTTTTAGGTGTCACAACTTACATTTAAGTCTTTTATCCACCTTGAGTTTATTTTTGTGTAAGGTGTAAGTTGGTGGTAGAGTTTCATTTTTTTTGTGTGTGTAGCTGTCCAGATCTCCAAACACCATTTCTTGAAGAGTCTATTTTCAATCCATTTTATGTTTCTGCCCCTTTTCTTGAATACTCCCTTACCATAGAGTCTGAGTTTATTTCTGGGCTCTCTATTCTATTCCATTGATATTGGTGTCTGTTCTTATGCCACTACCAGACTGTTTTGATTACCATGGCCTTGTAATATAGTTTGATGTCAGGTATGGTGATCCCATCTACATTGTTCTTCTTTCTCAAAATTGCTGTAGCTATTTGGGGTCGTTTATAGTTCCATATACATTTTTAAAGTGTTTGTTCTATATCTTTGAAATATGTAATTGATATTTCAATAAGGATTGCAGTGAATATATAAATTGCTTTGGGTAGTATAGACATTTTGATGATGTTAATCCCTCCTGTCCACAAACATGATGTATGCTTCCATTTATTTGTGTCTTCCGTAATTTCTTTCTTCAATGTTGTGTAGTTTTCTGAGTACAGGTCTCTTACCTCTTTGGTTAGGTTTATTCCTGGGTATTTTATCTTTCTTGTTGCTATAACAAATGAGATTTTTTTCCTGATTTCTGTTTCTGATATTTCATTGTTGGTATCCAAAAATGTCTTTGATTTCTGAATATTGACTTTTTATCCTACTGTTTTCCCAAATTCACTCATTAGATCGAGTAGTTTTTTGGTGGAGTCTGTAGGGTTTTCTATGTACACTATCATGTCATCTGCAAACAGTGACAGTTGAACTTCCTCCTTTCCAATTTGGATGCCTTTTATTTCTTCTTCTTATTTGATTGCTATAGCTAGGACTTCCAATACTATGCTGAATATAAGTGGTGAAAGCAGACATTCTTGTCTTGTTCCTGATCTTAGTGGGAAAGATTTTAGTGTTTGCCCATTATGATGTTGGCAGTAGGTCTCTCCTATATGGCCTTTATTAGGTTGAGGAATACTCCCTCAATTTCCACTTTGCTGAGTGTTTTTATCATAAATGGGTTCTGTACCTTATCAAAGGCTTTCTCTGCATCCATTGATGTGACCATGTGATTTTTATCTTTGCTTTTGCTTATGTGATGTATTACATTTCTTGATTTGTGAATATTGCACTATTCCACATCCCTGGGATAAATCCCACTTGGTCATGATGTATGATCTTTTTAATGTATTGCTGGATACAGTTGCCAATATTTTGTTAAGGATTTTAGCCTCTATGTTCATCAGCAATATTGACCTGAAGTTCTCTTTCTTTGTTTTGCCTTTACCTGGTTTGGGGATTACGATATTGCTGGCTTCATAAAGAGAGTTTGGGTGTCTTCCATCTTCTTGGATTTTTTTGAATAGTCTGTGAAGGATAGGGGATAGCTCTTCCTTAAATATTTTGTAAAATTCTCCTGTGAATCCATCCATTTCAGGGCTTTTGTATGCAGGGAGTTTTTTGATTACTGCTTCAATTTTGTCAGCTGTTATTGGTATGTTCAGGCTTTCTGCTTCTTCATTTAGTCTTGGAAGATTATTATTTTTCTAGAAAGTTGTGCATATCACCTAGGTTTTCAAATTTCTTGACATGTAGTTCTTCATAGTAATTTTTTACAATCCTTTATATTTCTGTGGTATCAGTTGTAATCTCTCCTTTTTCATTCATGATTGTGTTTATTTGGGTCCTCTCTCTTTTTTTCTTGATGAGTTGCTTAAAAGTTTGTTGATTTTGTTTACCTTTTCAAAGAACCAGCTCCTGGATTTATTTATCCTTAGAACTGTGCTTTTAATCTCTATATCATTTAATTTTGTTCTGATCTTGGTTATTTCCTTCCTTCTACTTGCTCTGGGCTGTCTTTGTGGTAGTCCATTGAGTTCTTGTAGGTGTAGGGTTAGGTTGTTTATTTGAAATGTTTCTTTTTTTTTTAGGTAGGCCTGCATATCTATGACCTTCCATCTCAGGACTGCCTTTGTTGTGTTCCATAACTTTTGAGTTGCTGTGAGTTCATTTTCATTTGTTCCCAGAGACTTTTCATTTCCTCCTTAATCTCGTTCTTGCTCCATTCATTGTTTAATAGCATGCTATTCAATCTCCATGAGTTTGAATGAGATTGTTTTTTGTTTTTGTTTGATAGATTTTTGTTTTTTCATTTATTCCTTGGGGTTGGTTTCTAGTTTAGTCCCTTATGGTCAGAGAAAATGCTTGATATGATTTCAATTTTGTTGAATTTGTTGAGGCTTGTTTTGTGACCTATCATGTGTCCTATCTTTGAAAATGTTCCATGTGCACTTGAAAAGAATGTGTATTTTGCTTCTTTGGGATGAAAGGTTCTATATATATCAGTTAAGTCCATTTCATCTAGGGCATTGTTCAATGCCACAATATTCTTTTTGATATTTTGTTTGGAAGATCTGTCCATTTTTGACAGTGGGGTGTTAAAATCCCCTACTATAATTGTGTTGCCGTCAATATGTTTCTTAAAGTCCTCCAAGATTTTCTTTATATATTTAAGTGCTGCTACTTGGGTGTATATATGTTTACAATGTTTAGGTCTTCTTGATGGATTCTATCCTTGAGTATTATGAAGTATCCTTCTGGGTCTCTTTTTATGGCCCTGTTTTCTTTTTAACATATTTTATTAATTATACTATTACAGTTGTCCCATCTCCTCCCCCCAACCCCCTCCCTGCACACCCCTTACCCCCACACTCCCCCTCTTTAGTTCATGTCCATGGGTCATATATATGAGTTCTTTGGCTTCTACATTTCCTATACTATTCTTAACCTCCCCCTGTCTATCTTCTACCTACCATTTATGCTTCTTATTCCTTGTACCTTTT
>VMDR010031570.1:0-12012 GCA_007922815.1 Macrotus californicus | reverse complement strand
TACTAAGTCATGGGACATGTCTGTTTGCAGATCTTTATAAAGATCTGTGTCATATAATGAGAGATATTCTCAAATAATATAGCCAAAGTAAACACAATTATTGGTTTTATATAATATTTCATAACATTTTACTTCTCATTAAGGACAATTAAAATAAATGACATTTGGGGAATCATTTCAGGTTATGCTGTACTCTTGAGATAACTGGAAATACCTTAGTATACATTATTAAACAAATGTTGAGCACTCTTATACCAGGAGCTGAGTAAGAGGTTGGATGACATTCCTTTGTCCTCCACACATTGAAAGACAGGTGGAAGAGTGTGAGTAGGGCACAGAGGGAAAGGCTGCTGAACTCCCTGTTTGTGCCCTGATTGCACAACATGCATATATTTAGCTGGGAGAATTAACTACAGACACCAGCTGACTCTAAGAGGCCACTTTCAGGTGTGCTGTTCTTACCTAGTTTAATTAGTTTGACTTTTTCTTCATGACAAAAAACATTTGATTTACAAAAAAGGCCGAGAATAATCTCAACTTTTCCGAGGGCATTTCAGGTGTGAGGAAAATGTATGTTTAATCCCATGAAGCATTGTTCCAGCAAAAGATATGGTGGAGTATTAGAAACGTGTTATTTATGGGTTATGAGGGCAGAATAAAGCTTCAAGTAGTAGTTACTTTGCATAAAATTTGACTTCTCAAGTTCCCTTTTTAGCTTCTGAAATGGAATCACTAGCCATTTTTCCAAGAAACCTTCCCTGAATAATACCCCCAAACTATAATCAGTCTCTTCCTGGGCAGAAATGAATGTGCATACTCCATGTGTAACAGAATAGTTTTATACTTCCCATATTGCTTTGTACACATTCTCAAATTCACTTATTAATTTGTCAAAGTACTCTGGAGAATCAGGCATCAGAAATAAGTAGAAAATACTGGTGTGTTGAGTTGTCCTTTTTTTACCTAGTCTGCATATTCCTAAATAAACCAGGAACCATGTCTGCTATTTGTGTTTTTGTTTGTTTGTTTTTGAGTGCTGAATTATTTAGGACGAGGCAGAGAAGAATCAATAAAGAAGGATGTTAGTAAGATAAAGATGTTTAATTTCAAAAAATAGCTGGATTAAAAAGAAAACAGCTGAAGTTTGAACTGAACAAAGCAGAAGCAGAAAAACCATAATCAAGGTTTCATAGCATGGATCTGTCACTGAAATGGCAACATCTGCATTCTGGGAAAAATTGACCATATATAGAATAAAGGTGCCATGTAAACAGATTTAGTGAATTGTTGGGGTGATACAGAACGTAGATGATAGGACTTTTTTTTCCTTTTTTCAAAACTGGCTCCTTGCATATGCTTGAGACTTCACATTGCCTATTCTAGGTTGTTGTCAAGTATCATGGGGTCAGTAAATACTCCAAAGGTTTTGAAAGTCAGACTGATCTCTGACATTTCTATATTATCCAGGTCACCTAAGACATGTACAATGACTGGGATGGTGGAAAAACAGAAGGAAGAAAAGTTTTCAGTTTGGGTATGACTTGGATATAACCATATTTGTCCTGTCCTTTATGAGAATGTGACTCTCTGACTTACAGCAATTTTTGCTGCTTATTGGCTATTGAACATGTGCTAGAGCTCACTGATTCCCTTTGAGTGATGTACTGTTATATTTCCCCCATTATACAGATGGAAGTACAGAGTCTCTGAAACAAAATCGCTACCTTCTAAGTAGCAGAGGTGGGATTCTTTCCCCCTTTGCAAGTGTATATGGGAGGCTGGTGTCTCATATAAAGACCTGAAGCTGTGTGGTCAAAAAAACATCCTAAGATTCTGTAAAGATGAGTCATCTTCAAATAACTCCAGGGATGCCACCGTGCATGTGAGCCAGTACTGGTGACACGTAGACATAGCAATGGAACATAGTTGAACATTTAGGCCTGACCTTCCACGGTACAGTTCAACCACATGGTGCAGAGATGTGCTGTGGACTATGTATGATGTTAGAAAGGCAAATATTGTTAACGAGAAGACAGGCCCACTGTTGTCTGAACACAGACCCCTTTCTCTTTTACGGCAAGCCTCCTGTGGCAATTCATGGTCAAGTTCCACATCCTCAGGTTTGTTTAAATATCAGCAGGTATGCAAAGCCTTTGTGTGTCATGCCAAGCGACTAGAAGCAGTTACTTTATCTTCCCAATTCAAAAGAAGCACAAGCCATTAACAAACCATCCCAACCTTGTTAGACTACAGCATCACTTAAAAAAAAACACCTCGTATCATATTGGCATTAGGCTTACTTGATATTTTCAGAGTGCTTACATATTGCTGGGTTTCTTTTTTCCCCGCCATTCACTGGACAGGACATCAGTTGGATAGAATGGGTGTTCTCAGTTGAAGATTTAGTTTCTTGCATTTGTTTCATGAGACAGAATAATGCACATGCAGGGAATGCAGATTTGGAGCTATCTGGGGCTAGAGCTTTGCTGTGTTTTGATAGAGAGACACAAAGTCTTCACTGCTGACAATGTGACTGGCTAGTACCTAAATACAATCTAAATGCTGGGTTAGGAAGATTACATTCCTGCTAACTGATGCTCCTCTGATAAAAGCCCAGATACGGTTACTCCCACCACGGCATTCATCCATGCTTCCACCGTTCCTGAGCACTTACTAAGTGTGTCATATATTTTATCTCACTGATCCACCCCAGCAGCGAGGCTCTATCATTGCCCCCCTCCTTTATAGGCAAGGAAGAAATGGAGACCTACGGGGGTGACGTAACTTGCCATTGGTCACACAGCTAATGAGCTGCACAGCCTTTGTCTCCAATTTTTAATGTCTTTGCTCATAATTTTTTTCCCTACAATTAATTATGCCTTTCAAATCATGTTTTAGGCTGTCTGTTTTGGGTATCTGCCTCCTCGGGAGAGGTTTTGAATGTGTTATAGGCATCAGCTGTGGATCTCTGTATTCGAGTTGCATACGCTGTTTCACAGGAAAAAGCGTTTTGGGACTCCGTATCAAAGGTGAGGACCTGCAGAGTAAACGTTCGAAGATGCCAAAGTAGGACAAAGGTGGTGGCCTGACTGAATAATCAGTGTTTGACCCCAGGTGAGCTGACCTGCATAATCCTGGAGACGCACTTGTCTCCGTCGAAAGGGCAGCTGAGTTGACTAAACGGCACGCGGCGGTAAGGTCAGGTGGCTTCAGCAGAGTGACTGGAGGCACAGATATTCAATGTCAATACCCACACACAGCCACACACCCTGGAGTTTGTTCCTCTTTTTAAAGAGAATGTAATAGAGAAATTCTAGCCCGCAATAAGTTAGCCTTCTCAGGAGTCTAATGACATCATTATAGAACATTCTAACTTTGCTCTGTGGATACAATGTCATTAGTGCCCCTGGGGCTTGGACCACGATATCTCAGTTATTCTACACAGCCTCTCCCCATGTTGTATCTTCTCCCATATGTCGGGAAAAAATGAGAGCTTTTATAGACACAAAAGGGTTTGCAATAGCCCCAAGAGCACACAATATTATTTTATTCATCAGTTGTCAAGTGCCTGCAGGGTTCAAAGAGATAGGTCAGTAGAAGGGTGTATCTAATATGAATTGTTCTACACTCAAAAAAAGAAAAAAAACATAAGGTGTTTGCAGGCATGTGTCTCTAGGGTTCAAATTTAATAGAAGCTGCAGATTCACTTGGGCTTTCTCAACCTTACCACTTTTCTGAGACCACCAAGCTGGAAGTCAGCATTGGAATTATGATCTGATTGTTCTTTTCAGTGACTGAATAATATCTTTTAATGTCTCACAAACATTCTTTATGCTAAACACTGAGTCTGGCCGGTCACATTTTTGCCAGAAATTTCAAGTACTTAAAATTCAGTGCACATAGTAGGAGCTCAATTCACCTCAGGTGGAGGAACAGATGTCAAGGCATGGTAGAGACAATCTTGGTTTCCTGGAGCTTCCCCACTGGGTGACCATGAGGACCATCATCCCTCTCAGTCAGTAGAGAGCAAACATGTTTTGGCACGGGGGCTGAATGAATATAAGTGTTAATGGGAACCATATTTTATCCTAAAATTGGAATGATTTAATTTCTATTCTCATTTTTTAAAAGATTTTATTTATTTATTTTAGAGGGGAAGGAAGGGAGAGAAAAATCAATTTGTGGGTGCCTCTTGCACGCCCCCTACTGGAGACCTGGCCTGCAACCCAGGCATGTTTCCTGACTGGGAATCCAACCAGTGACCTTTCGTGTGCAGGTCCGTGCTCAATCCACTGAGCCATACCAGCCAGGGCACTATTCTCATTTTTAAGGCCATATTCCAACACTGCAAAAATGGAAACGATACTGAAAAATAAAAAGTAGACATTTCCCATCACCCAAAGTATGTAAGATATTGAGTAACAAGGTATGATTTAAATTATTTAACTGAGTCCTACCTAGAGGAATAGAAAGGCCGGAAGACAAACGGTACATGCACATTGGTAACACTGCCATAAGTCCTAACAGACATGATTGTAAAATAATAGTGACTGACTCCTAACCAGCTGCGTGACTGTGTGAAGTAAATATGATGGACTCTCAAATGCTTTTTCCAATTATTTCAAAGCTATTAGGAAATAATAAAAGTTTTAATATAAGTTGCATTTGAATTTACATTATCTTTACAAAGCAACTGTCTACCAGTCACCTCTACAGAGTTGTGGGGAGGGATACATGTGTATGAGACCAAACCATGTCTTGTGTCTCTACTCTTTAACTTGGATAACTCCAAGTTGGATGAACTCTGAGGCCAAAGGCTTAGTTCAAAACGCAGATTGAAAAGACTGATAACAAGGTTTCACATTTATGGTCATATTTGGATGAGCATGGAGAGGCAACGCAAGAGTCCCATTACTTGACTTGGTGATGGAGCACTTCATAACTTACAGGCTTGGGACAGTGCTAGGTTTCACAGTCTCTCCTATCCAAACAGAGGTGAAGTTTCTGAGTGAATGAAATGGTTTGGGAGCCCACAATGAGCAGTGGTGAATAGAAACTTGCCAAAGAAGGATGGCAAAACGGACCACCCTAGGGCTTCATTCTAACTTCACAGAGTTGCCCAGCAGGCTGCTGAGAAGAGCATGTGCACCCCAGAGGCAACTGACCAAGAACAATATGAAATTAGGTGTCTTTCAAGGAAGAAGTGGAAGGGTGGAGGTGGAAACCGAAAGGCAGCACATCATAGGGGATAACAAAGAACATCAGCACAGATTGGTATTATCCTGTCTGAAGAATTTACCTGAGTAGTAATGGCTGTCACAATTTGAATGATCAAGTCTACAAATGAGTTTTTCCTGGGTGTCATGCAGGTCTTTTAATATACAGGAAAAAATTGGAGTACGAAGAAAGAGAGGAATGGAAGGAAAGGCAGAATGAATATGAATGAGTATAGAGTATATTTGGCCAAAGGGAATGAACTTAATAAAATGAAACACAGTGAGGACGTGGATCCGGCATCGTTGACATTGGATCACATTGCCCTTTCTAATGTGTATATGTTTAGTAAAATTGCACCGCTCTCTTTGTCCTTATCTCTGGCCACCTTGGGAGTTTTGATCTTGAAAATTACAAAGAGGACAGAGGAGGATCACAAAGCACTCCCTCTTGGATGCACTGCCATCCATCTTTTTGATGTGAAACATCTAAAACCAGATTCTCAAAAATAATTTTCCACTGAGCATTTATTCAGAGCTCTGATCCTCTGGTGACTCTTCACAAAGGTTTTGTTGCTGGTGCCCAGAGGAAAGACTAATTTAAATGTAGAAAGAGACACTTAAAAAAATAATGTCATCTGTTGGCAAAATCTCTGAGGGTATTACCTTCCTTTCACACAGGCAGGGAGCTAAACCTGATTGCATTTAGGGTTATCTTTAGCAGCAATACTCAGAATCAAAACATTCTCATGAGGACTATTGTTCTAACTAATCTACTTATTAAGCTTTTATTCAGTTTTAATAGTCTTTTATTAAAAAAAAACTCAAAGGGGATAGCAATGGATTTTGCAATTATTAGCAAGGAAAGCATAACCCATGACCTACAACCACCGGTTTATCTATGGATGTTCATCTTTGGAAAGGTATATTTTAACTTATTGTGCTTAATTACTGACACTCACTCCCCCGTCTGCTCCCCTGCCTTCTACCCCCAACCAAGCACAATCAGTATGAAGATGCCCTTCCTCCAACTGGGAGTTGGAGTGAAAAACGCAGGAGGTGTGATGCGTGACTACAGTTTCAAGAAGTGACACGCAGCAGCTGAGGGTGGCATGTTGGAAAGAAAACAGCACACTGTAGAATATTTGGGATTAGGATGCTCCAAGCTTTGTCTAAAGCAATGCTTTGAGCCATGTACTGTGAATGGGTGTCTTTCGCTCCCTGAGCTTCCTCCACGTTGCTGTCTGCAGGAGATGGAACAAATGAGTCTGATATGTTTCTTCTTTCTGGGCAAGAGATGTTCCTGTATTTCTTTTGACTGAAAGCTATATTCACCAAACCGATTAAATCAAGATTTTCTAACTTCTTATTAAGGACTTTCTCCACAACCTACAGACAGTATAATTTTAAACTAGAGAACTCATTTTCCCATATCCAAACAAATTACTCACTATGCATCTGAACTCAGATGGAATCCACAAAGAGCTATAGAAATATATAGGGAAACGCACCATAATATTCATGAAAACACTGAGAACCATGGCAAGTAGAATCTCACCCAAATCATCCTGGTTTCCTTGGAAATACTCCCACTATTTCTTAATTTATTCCTTAAATTCAGTTTGGAAATTCCAAATGGAGAGAACAGCCTATGGCTATGTTAAATGCGTCCTCATTGAAAATGCAGGACCATATGACTGCTAATTTATTCTTTCACTCCTGATCAAATATTTTAATACATTAGGCCTTTATTATCAGAAGTCACTGTTTTTCAGATCATTCTCACTCAAGGTCTCTCAAAAAGGTTTTAAGAATCGTCTAAAAGCAAAAAGAAAAATTAAACCCCACTCTGCACGGGCATCTTTTTCTTTCTAAGAAGCCAGGAAATGCTCAAGGGACTTACCTCCTATTAGAGTGCAGGGAGGGTGCTGGAAGTTGAATTAATGCAAATGAGGAGTGACCCAACGAATAATACCACTTAACATGTGTGGAACATTCCTAAATGTATTACACAGCATAATCATTAGTTAATGAAACCTTATAACACCCTCGTAAAAGAGATAAGATATAAAATGAGACAACAAACCTGATAGCACAAAGCAAGTCTCTAATAAACAAGGGTCTGATCCTTTACACAAGAGCTAGCTAGCATCCTGTATTTTCATCAGAAGGTCCTTGTGGAGCTGAGAAAGATTTGCTTCGATGACCTTGAACTCTCATCCTTAAATAAACAAAGCAGCCCCAGGAAGGAGAAAGGAGTGCACACACTCAGGGAGTGGCTCAGGAAGCTGAAGAAGATTTTCAGAGGTGAGACAACCGGATGATAATTTCTTTGTTGGAGACTTTGTTATGAGAATTTGGGCACTGAGGTCCTGACGAGAGACTTTCTCCTGGGTTGAAAGATCAATATCTAATTTGATTTGAAGGCCAAAAATAAACTTCAGAATGGAGAGTTACTTATGGTGTTTTCCTTATACTTCTCTTTCACTTTAGAAGGCTGCTGGCCATATCTTAACAGACAGAGAAACAGATATGTAGAAGTTTCATATGAATTCACTGGGCCTTATGGTCTACACACCAACCAACAGATGGTGGCGCATCTGCCATATTTCCACTATACCCAGGTACCTGGGAAACCAGGGGTGAGAAGCACTCATCAGTGGGGTAAATGTCTGACACAAGAACAAGAGTGGACATCAAAGAAAGACTGGTCCCTCCTCCTCGCCCAGGGCAGATAATTGTTGTTGGCCTACTCAATAGCCATCAGTTTTTTTTTCCAATATCCCTCCTTCTTTCTAACCAAACCCCGTTTTTGTTCATGCTAGAAGGCTGCCCCTTCCCTTAGCCCAGAGGATGGACCTATGTTCTATCTGATTGTCTAGTGACTCCTTGAACTTCTTTGACTGACTGATGGGTGGGCAGAGGTATCCAAGGAAACAGAAGGGAAAAAAGGCTGGGTTAGAGTCTGAAAATGGTTTTACTCTCTATGAAATGGTTTTACATCTCTGATGAAAAAAGAGATGCTTGAGGTGAGCCCTTTCCTGTGCGTGCCCTCCCTGGTTGGGATGGAGTCACAAGAGAGGTGAGATGCTCCAGGTGAAGCTGCATGTGATTCAAGGGAAACCATGGCCAATCCCAACACAAAGATCCCCAATCCTCAAACACACTGTTGACCTGCTGAACCAATCCTAAAACCAGCTACCTCCAGACTGGAGGACCTTTTACTTTAATCCACTGTTAGTGTGGCAGTGAGTTATTTTTCAAGCCAAAGGCAGTTGTTAGGATAGATCTCTCTTCCTTCTTCCCTTTCCTCAACACTTTCTTTACTGAAGGATTTTTAAAATTTACACAAAACCTATATATAGCTTAGAAGTGCATCAGATTTGAGTGCCTTACAGTATTTATTAGGAGCTATACATATGAGATTAACTCATCTGGTTTGCTGGGACTCCCCTGGTTTGTCACTGAAAATGCTACATATCAGAAACTCCTTCAGTCTCAGGCAAACCTGGGTGGCTGGTTACCCTCAATGTACCAAAGACAATCCAACATATGGATTTTATTATGCCTCCATATGGAGAAATTATCCAGACCACTCAATGTTTCCCCCTCACCCCTTAAATATCTGGATATATCAAGCACAAGTAAGATTTAGACTGCATTTAAAGTAATGTCTTCAATTGTCCACTTTGCTTTCCGGATATAAGGAATGGAGATCTCAGAGCACTTGTGAAAAATACCTGGCATACATTAACATTGGGGTTAATATTACAAATATTATAAATATATGCATGAATATAGACACACACACACACATATATATATATATATATAAAATGTGCCAGGCACTCTAAATACTATGCTTAAACTACCTCATTGAACTTTCGAATAATTCTAAAATACTTTTTCATATTCATTCCCATTTTACAGATGAGATAACTGAGGCTCAGAGAGCTAAAGCGACTTGCCAAAGGTCACTCACGTGGTAAGTGTTTGAAGAACAAATCCAGATCCTTGTGGGCAAACCAAAGTAGATTTAGTTTGGAGTTGAAAGTGTCGCAAAACTTATGTGAGGGCAGTTAGAACATTCTAAATGCTCAATGCCATTTCTTAGAAGTTTCACGTCAATTCCTTCCAGCCTACGGATATCAGCACAAGCCCCTGTGGCAAATGAAAAACATGTGCTTGGGAAGGTCCCCAGTGATGCAGGCTCCAGTGGGTACATGTCACCCTCAGGGACCCACCAATTCAAAGTCTCCACATTCACTGGGAGGGAAGTCCAGTCAAAGGCAGATGCCACCTCTTGCACCTTTGCTGGCAGGAATCGCCTATTTTACATGAATCCCTCTGACTCTGGTCCAGTAGAAAAGCATGCAGAGCATTTCGAGTAGCGGAGTCAGAGGTTGTTGAGGCGGAAGTTGCCAGCTAGGCCCTGTCCCCTGTTACCCGCATGCAGGAGAGCAATGAGAATGATGTTGGCAATTTTTGATCTGATTGTATTTAGAAGATAATGTCAATGAAAATTGAGTGTTGTTACCAGTGCAAAGTAAATGTCGGGGCAGACTGAGACATTTAAGAGAGAGTAGAGAGGTCACTTTCCAGGGAAAACCATTCAATTTTGTTAGCATTAGAGCTATTCCACGGCACGTGCTTTTATTTTTTTTTTCTTCCAAAAATAAAATAATTGAAAAAACCCAATGACCAAATATGAGTCAATTTATAGAAGGGTAAAATCCAGGATGGAATGCCAAGTGACCTTATTTACTTAGTCAATTTATATCTCTCTTTTTCAAAATGCAGGACTCCCACAAGAGCATGCCCAAAGATATTTTAGTGGTTATTTTCTGAAGGGTTGGTGATTGATTTGCTTACTCTGGTGCCTTCAAAATCTAAATAGCTTAATGTTAACTTTATCCCTCTCATATCCTATTCAGTCCCTCACCATCCGGATGTTTAAAAAACTATGACATGGGCCCTCGCAGGCGTGGCTCAGTTGGTTGGAGCATTGTCCTGTAAACCGAAGGGTTGTTGGTTTGATTCCCGGTCAGCGCACGTGCCTGGGTTGTGGGTTTGGTCCTGGTTGGAGTACCTAGGAAAATGCAAGCAATCGATGTTTCCCTCCCTTTCACTCTCTCTATCCCTTCCCCTCTGTCTAAAAACCAATGGTCATGTCCTCAGGTGGAAATTAAAACAGAAAAGCTATGGCATAGGGTGCATGCACTTGTGATGTTTGTGACCATGATGAAGATATTTTTCCACTAACAATAATAAAAAACATCAATAATGGTACTATGAAGATTAGTTGAATAGTTTACGATAAGCCTTCTGCTATGTGATTTTATACGCATTATTTTATTCATTTTCCACAGTAACCCTATGTAGGATAACCTTGAAAATCATTGTCCATTTCCAGGAGAGATAACAGAGGTTCAGAAGAGTAGAAGACTTTGCCCAAGGTCACAGGTGTATTTAGACACAGCTTGTTTTATTTCTGTGTCCACGCTTTACATGACTCTACCATATGCCTTCCACTGGCAGACTCTGCTTATTCAATAAGATTTATGGTACTTAAAATCATCTTTTAAAAGGACCTCAGGGTTATTTAGCCCACATCCTGACTAGTATAAGCTCAGTTCCACATAAAGCCATGCCTTTAGGTTGTACAAACCAAAAATATAATGAGAGTTCAAGAAGGGTTTAGAGAGATTCTTGGATGATAGATCTTTCCCAGTTAGGGATGCCCCTTTGAGGACAATATCACGAAGGGCAGCTATCATCATGTCACACCATTGTCCCTGGGTGCTACTATAAAAGACAAAATACTGAATAGTGTGGACTATAAGTCTTATCCCACATTTCTTTTTTATGTCCTTATGATTCTTAAAATATAGCTAAGTAACCTATTTCTACAATTCATCAAACTTAACCATGAGAAAGAACTGAATCTTGCTGTTCCTTGTCCAACTGAAGGCAAAGGTGAAACCATTCTTATTAGAAGAAAGCATTACTATTTTTGTAGCTTGTTTGTTGAAGAGGAAATAAATTGGTCTATGAGAAGATCTGGGTCCCTTTTTCATCTCTGCCTCCCAGGTGCTGTGTGACCCCGAGCAAGTCACACTTGGAGCCTCACTTTACTCATTAACAGCGTGAACACCTTGAAGCTGGGGCACTTCCCCTGAGGGAAAGGGTGGAATTAAAACGTAAAAAAAAATCACCAGTCAGCAAAGAGACAGCCATGGCCCTTTGTTTATCTAATGCTGAATTCTGGATAGAAAAAAGTACCTTCTTAAAAATTCATCACCATAGGCCTGCCCTCGGGCAAATTTGGGACTCAAAATTTACATAACCAGCATGTAGCAGGGAACTCCAAGACAAGAAATCTGAGTGGTGTTGGCTTGGCTATATTTTATAGAACCTGGCAGAAGCCAACACAGATTTCTCTACAAGGATGGAAAGAACCCTCAATTCAAGCCTCACAAAATAGTCACAGATTAATTTCACATAACATGAGCTTGGTCTACAAAAGTGCAAAACGAACAAGAAATCAAGTATCCTGAAACAATAGGAAAAAGCTTTAGATAATAAAATGAGAAGATTTTGATAGTAACATAACGATGTTTAAACATATAGTTTTTTTTAAAAATTGAAATAATGAGCAAGGAGTAATATGCTATTCAAGAAAGACTGGTCAGATTTATAAAAAGAACTTATAAAAATGAATTATTCTAAATAGAGATTCAAGAAGTGAGAAAATAAAATTATTGAGATTAAAAACTCAACACACATGTTCAGTAGCATA
>VMDR010031569.1:0-11984 GCA_007922815.1 Macrotus californicus | reverse complement strand
GATTCTGTTTTTCTACACAAAATTTTGAGTTCACATATTGCTGTATTTAATATTACCTAAAAGATGTGATTCTTTTTGTCATTTGAAAATAAATTTTTCTGCTTGAAGTTTTTGCCATTGCAAGTCTTACTTTGTATAGATTATTTCTGCAAGTAATACTTGTGATGAATTAGTTGTGTTACTGATTTTACATTTTTTGACCCAGGGAATGAAGCAACTGCATAGAGCAAAACTATAAGATCCAAAAGCACAATAAGATGAAAATATCTTTGAGGTCAGCTGTTAGGGTCAAAATGCTCTTATTTGTGACTGACACAGACTAAGTGCTTGGTAATTACTAACTATTATTATTACTTGAAGGTGTTAATACTCTATTTAGCTGTCCTTCTCTCTGTAAGACTGTGGTTGGGATTTAGAGAGACCCCAATTTTTGTAACCTTACTAAGTGAGGTAGGCCAAGTGGAAGTTCCAGGAGGGGTTGGTGGTGGCAAACTGCAGAAGGCCGGCCTGCTCAGGTAAAAGGACAGCTGCTCGGCTCCAGCTAACTGCTGTCACAAAGGAGTGCAGTTCATGTGTTGCGATATCTTTAGATTTTTCAAACAATCTGAAAATCTACACTTTCAAGGTGAAACCTGATTTTTAAATATTGGTGGGTAATTTGAATTTTGTGAAACATGGTATGGGCCACTATTATGGAGTTTCAACAAAACATCCTGGCAGCATGCAATGTACTTTTTGACCCCTGGTGCAGCTGGGCCCTTGGCTGTCCTCCTGTTCCCAACGCTGGAAAATGTGATGATCTAGGAGGAAAAGCCTTCTGTCTGAAAAGTCCCTCCTGCCAAGGAAACTCGGCTGTATTTCCAGGATCAGATAAGTCAGGTGCGCCCTTGGTCCAGACCTAAAAGAAGGAGATGAAGGGGAGTAGGGTGGGGAGGGATTTGTTTAGATGCACCGCGTGTAGTCCCCCATTTGTTTCATTGCATCCCCTTGAAATAGCAGGTGCGATGTTGGCTGTCCAGCAGCAGGTGGCAGCATTAGAACAAAGATTGGCCCTGTTAGGGCCTATGATAAGCTCAACTTCTTCCTTATTTGTATGTGAATAAAAGAAGGAACAGATTACCCCAGATCAGTTTCAGAGGGAAGAAAATTATTTGCCATACACTTTCAATTTAAAAGTTATTTAAGCTCCTACTATGCGCGAGCCACTGCGCTGTGCATTTTCTCAAGGACCTTCTTGTTTAGTCCTCACAACCTGTGATGTAGGCAACTCTTTCTCCCATTTCGAAGTTGAGGAAATGGAGTTTTAGAAGGCTAAATGTCCTACTGTTTCTAAGAGGCACAGCTGGGTCAGGAACGAAAGACTAGATCTTTGACTCTTTATCACGGAATCACACCTGTCATTACCAGCCGTGCAGTCGTGTTGCTGTCTCAATTCTGTTAACATTTTGTCTGATTAGTGTTCTTGAGAAACTTGGGCTGAATTCTGGGGCAGAGGAAGCCAACATAGTACAGGACGTTTGCCCCACATGCCGACCAGGTGGTTGTGCCCCAGAGAGCAGATGGGCGAGAGAGAAGATGGGCGCTATTACGGAGGAATGCCAGGTTTACAGTCTGCAGAGTCGATGTGGACATCTGATGTCTTTTTCCATTTGTTATAGCAATTCCTGTAACAAGAACAGATTAACCTTTCCCTCATTTCTTATTGTTCAAAGATAAGCTATCTCAGAAGTTTAATGCTTCTTGCGATAAATGCACGAGGCTGACCATTATTCCAGCCATTTGGTAACTAGACCTGCTAGGCTGTTGGTGAGACAGACTTACCATTGGCTGTTTCATACTGTGTCAGATTGTGTGTGATGAAAAATGATCACTCTCATGATTTCGTATAAATGGTTTAAATCTGTTAAACAATTTGTGAAATAAATTTGATCAATCTGCAGAGTTCATAATTTCTTCCAGCTAAGGCAGTGTTGAGTAGAAGGCAGATTCAAGACTATTCTTCTCTTTATACGTGACCTTGAGCAAGCAACTCATCCTTCATCTGTAAAGCGGGGGACGGACTGGATGGCATCAGTGTTTCTCCCCTGACTCTGAATGCACCTTGTATAGCACCTGTACATGAAAAAATCTTTTTGTTGGGGCTTCTATTCACCACTGCAGCTATTCCAAAATGGTCAGCCTGCCTTTTGGATGATATTAAAATAGTTCACATTTATTGGTACTTTAAAAATACTTTATATGAATTCCATTATATAAATTCTCACAACTCTCTGAGAAAGATACAATTATTTTTGCCATATTATGCACTAGGAAACTGAGGCACAGATATATTTAGTAACTTATCCCATGGCCACCCATCTATGAAGTAGTAGAGCCATGATTTGATTGGACTCTGATCTCTGACCCAAGAATCCTTGCCTTTAATTCTCTCGGTGAGCTCTTAACCACCGTGAAGATGAACTTGGAGATGACTGGGGTTGAAAGAAGAACAAATCTATGTGGCCACTTCTCATCAGCGGGACTCCTAGCAGCAGGACAGCTGTGTCCTCAGCACGGGCCTCCTGCTGTCTCTCTCATCACGTCCCTGGAACATGCTGGACACAAGGCTGCTCACTGCCTGTGGGTCACTGAGCCTGCTAAGGGGTTCCATTGGCCAGAGCTCAGGGCTGTTACTGTCATTTTAGGTCCTGGGCCTCTTATCTTTCAGGCTTCCACAAAGCTGCCATTGGTGAATTTTTTGGCTTCTGCCCAAGGGTCTAATGTAGAAAACCACAGTGGAGGGGCGGAATGCCGTAGTGGTTAAGCGTGTAGGCTCTGGTAGCAGATGCCTAGGTTTGGATGCTGACTCTGTTAATTACAGCGTGGGTAAACTTAGGTAAACCTAGCCTCAATCCTCACCGATGAAATGGGACGACAGCAGCACAACCCTTCTCTCAGAGGGCTGTGGTGGTATTAGTAACACAGGTACATGTTAGACCAGTGCTTGCTGCATACCTAGTACATGTTGGCTGTTCTTATACAAGATCAATGGGATGGGGTAGAATACTATAATGGCAACTGTCTAGGAGCACACCTCTTCCAGAAAAAGGACTGAACTATATATAGTCTGTGGTAATATATTCATAAAATTTCAATAACTTCCCATCCATATTACAATAGAAATACAGATCTTGATGCACGTGTAATTTATTTCAGGAATTCTGCAACTTGATAGAAAAATGTGCATAGCATATAATAAATATTCATTAAATGAATGAGTGAAATGTGAGGAGAGGCCCTGGCACTGCAGAAGAAAGGGGAGCACAGGCTGGCAGAGGGAGGCCTGGGCAACTATGATAACAGTCAGTGGTCAGTTGTCCAAATCCCTCAATCTAGAGGATGTAGTGAATTCTGATCCAGTCCAGACAACAAGTAGAGAAGTGAGAAGGCAGGGGGCATCTCAAGACTCTCACCATGACAACCAGTGGTGGTGTTCGGGCTATGGCAGTGCTGAGCCAGAGGAAGCAGGGCTGCAAGCAAGGGCAGCAAGAAGCAAGGGGACAGGGGCAGAGCCCTCATCAGTTGGGCTACCTTCCAAGTGGGGAACTGAAGGGAGAGCCAGGGACCAGGACAGAAGCCTGTCAAGCAGACTGAAAGACGTCAGTGGGAATTAGAGGTGACTTCTGGCTCTGTGCTCACTTCAGGAGGCCCCATCACTCATGGGATCTCCAGAGAAAGGCCTGTGGGCAGCAGAAGGATCGCAGACCCTGGTGGCCATGTGAGCCAAGCCTGCCTCCTGTACACTGAGGACAGGTCTTTATTGCTGGCAGCTGGGGGGCATGGGACACTCGGACTAAGAGAGAATGCCAAGGGCTGGATTCCAGTTCACAGGTTGCGAGGCACAGGAGCTACACCCAAGCCTGATGGGAATGGACGCTCCCATGCTGAACCTGAAACTTGCATTGTGAATGTCCTACCTCCCAGAATTTTAAAGTGGAGTTGATTGATGGCTTTTCAGAAACAGTGGAAAGATTCGTATTGTGTTTGTCATTAAGAAGCGGAGATTGTTATCTTCTTTTTGGAAGGCAGTTTTGCAGCATTATCACAATTTAAAGGGTGTTAATCCCCAGGTTGTCTGTGGCAGTGAAAAAGTGAAAATGACTTAAATGCCACCGACAGAGGGCTAGTTAAATAAATAGTAGCTCATCTGCACTCTGGAACAAAACGCATTAGTCAAAGACAACGAAGTAAACACATATGTACAGACCTGGAAAGGTGGCCACATCACATTATGTGGAAAGAGCATTCTTCAGAAGAACAGATGAGTATTATCCTGCATGTGTATAAAATTGTGTGCCTATAATAAAGATGTTTGAGGAATGCATAGAATATATCTGAAAGGACACAAACCAAATGAACTGTGGCTGATTCCAGAAAGAAGGATTGGTGAGAGATGGGAGGGAACAGGGAATTTCATTTTATACTTAAAAAGATTTCTGTACGATTTGCTTGTTATTATTTTATATTATGCATATTTATTGCATGCTATTTTAAAAGCAATGTAAAAAATCTCAGAACAAAAGTTTGTTACCTTAGTATTGGGGGTTCTTGGCTGTCTTCAGGTTTGGAACAAGTTGCTTGTTTTGATAAAACAATATTATGTGGCTTTTTAAAGACCCTAAGGGCCTATGGAGAGGCTGGCTATGGGGTGGAGTCACATGGACACCAGAAGGACAGTCCCAGGGAATTGTTTAGGGTGGTGGGCAGGAGAGAAGCATCCTAGTTGCATCACTCTCTGGGTTTTGAAAGCCCTTCATTGGGTCCCATGCAGGTCATCAAATGGCCAATGCCATCAAATGGGCACTAGGCATTGTACTTAGCACCAAGTTGAACCTCTCACTGGGCACAGCTCAGGACCCTTCAAGGGGAATTTTGCTGAACACGGTGTAGCACTGCTGAACAGATGTTATGTTTGGGATGGCTGAGGTCATCTCACTGGCTTTTCCTGGGCTGTCACACATTGTACCTCACTGGGCTCAGGGCAGTCACTGTATAGAGCCCCTGACTAGGGCACACACTAGGCACAGGATGGAATTCCATGTGTGCCTCTGAACTGGACACTTAAAAGAACACTTACTGGACTCTACACAGACTGTGACTTTCTCTATCATAGTTGGCCTCATGCAGAACTCTGAGCTGATCCCCAGCAAGTACACTTTTCTGGGCACCTCCATGACCCCAGTAATGGGTATGGATAGACAGCTGGAGTCTGATTCTCACATCCCAGGCTCTCTCAGTGGACATCTTCCAGGAACAGAGCCCATGCTGTGGATGGAACTGAGCTTCAAGCCCACCAGGGCAGCCATGTCCCCTCTGCGAGGGCTCTCTGAGAGAACTGTGGTGATGGGGAAGGTAGACCAGACACAGTAGAGTCCACTCACACGTGCTACCTCCTTCTTGTTTCCGGAGAGGCCACAGGTGTTTTAAAGGGTCAGTTTGCTATGTGAAGCTCCAAATAAACAGAAGCCACTGTCAACAGCACAGATACTTCTGAGAGTAGCTTGAAATGAAGGCAGACATTTTCCAAAGAATTGCAAGGAGAATGAAGCTCACAGAGGTGTCCAACCTTTTGGCGTCTGTGAGTCACACTGGAAGAAGAGTTGAGCCACACATGAAATACATGTAATCACAAAAAACAAATCTCATAATGTTTTAAGTAAATTTATGATTTTGTGTTGGGCTGCATTCTTAGCCATCCCGGGCCTGCATGCAGCCTGTCGGCTGCAGGTTGGACATGCCTGCATCTAAGGTCAGGTCTGTGTCCAGGATTACTACTGCTTGGGTGACAGACCCTTGCTTGGGGGTATGTTCTGAGGCCTTGGTAAGTCCCCATTTTCATGTTGCCTATAATTGCCCACAAAAAAGGCAGTACAGCCAAATTAAGTATCTCAAGTGAGCCCTTACACCCTTTATGAGAATTTCTTGGCCCCCTCAATGGCAAGAACAAAGCAGAATTGAGATGGGATGTTGGCTGGCTGGCTAGGCACCCTCATTAAGAGATTGTTCCATATATTTCAGAGTCCCAGAGATTCAGAGGTGCTCCTAAGCAACTAAAAAAATGACCACAAAAAAATGATATTTAAGGACCTGTAGAGTCATTTGAACATGATCAAACAGAATTTTGTGTTATCTGTATTTAGGGGACCCATAGAAGGGGTGGCATCTACCCCTCGTAAATACTCCCAGGGGCATTTTGGACCATCTTGGACCGCTCCTTCTACTGTGATTAATAAACACAGGTGTCGGTGCCAGGGCACTCTCGCTGTCAGCTAAGGAGAGGCACGCCTTTATTCAGATTCTTCGCTTGACTCAAGGAGGAAATGTTGGCTTACTATGCTGCTTCACTTGACTCAGGCACCTCACTGTCTCACAAATGTGCTGAGGGAATTCTCTGGACATTCTCCTCTTCCCCCAGCCCCTGGCAGCCACTAGGTTTCTGTCTCAATAGATTTACTATTCTGGATGTTTCATATAAATGCAGTCCTGCAACATGTGACCTTTTGCAACTAGCTTCTTTCACTTCGCATAAAGTTTTTGAGGTTCATCCACATTATCCTAATGGCTGTTTAGGGATACTCTGTGGTGTGAAAAGAATTTAATATTTAGAGTCAAACAGACCTGGGTTTTAGTTCTGGGTCCTAGGCAAGTTATTTATGACTTAGTAGTCGTGAGTCCTAGGAAAGTTATTTACTATTTCAGAGTTTCAGTTCTTATTCATGAAAGGATAGTAAGAATCCCTACCTATATGTAGTTGTGAGAATTAACAGAGCACACAGGGTGGGGCAAAAGCAGGTTTACAGTTGTGAGTACACAAAACACAGTTTATTCTTGTATCATTATTTACTAACTATTGTATCATTTTCCATTTGAACAACTGTCAACCTACTTTTGCCCCAGCCTGTATATATGAAATCACTTGGTCAGTTATCTGGCATGTAGTAGGTACTCCCTAGTTGTTAGAAGAAGAGAAATAAGGTTAAGTGTAAGAGTGTGTGGTGCATAGCATGCTAGTTCCTTCCTTTTGCTTCCTCTTCCAGCCCCTTCCTTAGTTCACTTCCTTACATAGCAGCATCTCTTGTCTGAATCCCTATAACCTTTCTTTCTCTTATCTTAATAATTAACCTTCACTGAGGTACACTTCCTTTTTTTCTTTGTGTATATCTTATCTCTCCAATTCGACAGCGTATTTTTTGAGGTCAGAGACTATTTTTTTTCCTAGGGAACATATGTTTCAGATTCTCCAATCCAGTCCCATTTTTAAATACTGTCGTGTAGTTCCCAAAACCACTGGGATATCACAGAAAATCTAATAGTTTGGCATTTAAGCTAGGAATCCCTGACTGCTCTGGCATGTACAAGTGGCACAAACTCCTGTAGCCTGGGTTTGGACAACAATGATCTCTTTCAATGTTTGGTGAAAGTGTTAGTTGCCCAGAAATGCCACATCTGTCCCCTGTCACCCACGGAGATATGGAATGGGCAGCAGTTCAGAGCCCCATCCTAATTATTTGGCCGTGATTGAAAGGTACAAGTTGGCATTCTCAGGAAGGTGCTTCTTCAAAGGCACTTGCTGCAGAAGCTACAGCCCAAATTAAAATGGATTTACCGCCTCATAGAAGCATCAGCTGTTAACAAGTGGGTTCTGATAAGGTGTGCAGTACCAGAGAATGAGGTCAGGTACGAGCAGGGAAAATGTCTTTCAGAGTTTCAGATACCTTAGACTCATAACTAAATTTGTATGTTGAGATTTTACTACAAATAACCTGTAATGTAATTACAGCACCCATTTAATGTTTTTGACCTTGTTTTTTTTTACATAGGAAGTTGGTACTTAGAGAAGGGAAGAAAACAGAAACTGAGAATCAGAAACATTTATGAAGGTGATGAATTTCTAGAGTAGTTGTTTTTAACCATTTTTGGGGTCACAGAGCCCTTTGAGGTTGTGATAAAAGATATAGACCTTCTCCAACGGAGAGGTGCCATATGTATAGGCACGAAATTTTGCATATAATTTTGGGGGGATTTAAGCCTCTCTTGAAGCCCACTTAAAGCCTCCAGATGACGACTTCTTTGATGAGAGCACCTGGGTTAAACTCTAAGGACACAAAGATAAACAAGGCATGGCTCCTGCCCTCAAGGGGCTTATACTCTGGTGAGGGGATCAGACATATACCCAGACAGTGATGGCTTAGGTACTCAGTTGTAGAACCCTATTCATTTTCTCTGAGCCATTTCTCCTTTGGCTTCCTATTCTCTTTACTCTGTTTTTTTTTTTCTCTGGCTCATTTCTGGACAGGTAGCAATATCTTTCAAGCTGGTGGCCTATTGTTAATTTCTCCATTCTTCACATGGATGAGCAGTAATTGTCCTAAAGCTCATTCATCTGAGGAAAGTTTGGATTACTCCTCTCTTGAGAAACTGCCTATGCTGCTTTTCCAACCCCTCCAGAAGGAAGACCCAACTCCTTACCACCGCACTCAAGGCCTCATGGTGGGATGTCATTACACATTTCAGCTTCGTGTCCTATCCTGTCCGGTACACTCTTTATTAATACCAGATCTCTCATTGTTCTCTTAATAAAACTTAAAGTTTATTTTTAAATTACAAAAGCTTGCCTTTTCAAGCATCTCTGGCTGGCTCATTTTGCACCCTTACCCTGGAATGCCATTTCTTTTATTATCCATCTATTAAACCATTCTTATCCTCAAAGAACCAGATCAAATACCTCCTCTGAGAAACTCTCCCTAATCCAGAGTCAGAATTAATAAGGGCTTTTTTGAACCTGTATTTAGCACTTAGTCTATTCTGTTTTTTAAGAATGTTACTGTCCATATCAGCTTCCTCCAAGAGACCATGATATTTTTTGAGGCAAAGCTGGTATCAGACTTATCTCTGGGGTTCTGAGTCCCTGTCAGAGGGGTGGCCTATTAGAGATTGAATGTGTGTATTTTTCCTCTTCTTTAGTGGCAAGGATACAGAAAGTCACCCATGACTCCCTGAGGCTGGCATTCCTTAGAAGTATGGCAGTGCAATCCTTTGGAGGGTCTCCTGAGAAAGGCAAAGCCTCTTGGAATCACTAAAAATAGATTTTCTTAAAAGAGGACGTGTAGTATGATTGAGGAAAAAGGGCATTACAAAATCCTGTGTGTGAGAACTCAAAATAAAAGCTGCTCAGTTCTGGAAGAGTGAAGAGGATGATGATTCGTGGTCCAAGAAGTAGGGGACCCCAGAACTCATCACAGACCAGCTCATTCCTCAGCTAGGCTTCAAACAGAAAGACATGCTGTGTGAGAACTATGTCTGGGCTGGGGTGACATTGGAGCAGAAGACCCATCTTCACCTCTGAGCTCCAAACTGCTCTTAAGGGAGAGGCCCTTTGCCGGCATAGATAGCACTTTGCCCCTCTAGAGGTTCTCTTCCGCCAAGCCTCTAGGCTCCCCACATGCCCAGAGGGTAGAGCTTTCTGCTGTCATGGCTTCCAACCCATGCCATGCCTCGAGATGGGGAAAAGGTTAGCCTGAGGATCCTGCTGGGCCCTTTAGGTTAGCTTCTGGTGGAGAGGACACACCCTAAAATGAGCTACTACTGGAGCTGAGGACTTGAAGCCATTTTTGTGGTTTGAAGGCAACTCCCCCAAAGGAACTTCTGCTCAGACATCAGTGCCTCTCCCTGAAATGAGAGCAGTGAGGTAGAACCAAGGAGGTCTGCACTTTTCCTAAGCTCTAGGGATGCCGAGGCACATTACTAGGAGGATATTACTATGGAATTTATGCTGTTGTCAGAGTGCAACCTACACAATCAGAATGGAGTTTGCAGCAGGAGGAATCTCCTGCTACATCTGAATCTCCAAGCTTGTCCACAGTGGGGCACAATAAATGCTTGCAGAATTGAAATCCAAGTGCTTCTTAGCTGGCTCTGAATATTGATTCTGCTATGCAAACATTTCTTCCCATCCTCCACAATACCAAATGCCACCATTTTGGTCCCTCTCCAAGGTCTCTGTCTCTAAGCTCTTAATTAGAAAAAGGAAGCAGTAATTATTAAAGTTATTAAAATATGGAATATTGCAAAGGAGTGGATTAGAAGTCTTCATGCTAATCCAAACAAATTGTGCTAATGTTACTTTGATTCTAGCAGAACCAAATCCACAGAGGAAGATAAAAGCAAGGGCTTGTTTTCTAAGTGGAAGTTTTAGCGTATTCGCTAAGCCAGGATTCATTAAGCATTCACTAGGATCTGCAAAGGAGGAGCACGAGGAGATGAAAGCAAGAAAGATATGAACATGATAGAAAAGATGAGGTGGGTGGGGAGGAGAGCTGTACCAAGAGTCAACCCAGCAGCTGTACCCCAAGCTCCTTCCTCTGCTGGGGGAAATGGGGGACAAGGAGTGCCTTTTCCACCTCTGACATGAGCCATTGCATTCATGACAATGACTACTCAAATGCTCTGTCTAGTGCAGACACACCTGTAGATCTACTGGACATCATTCTTATCAGAGGGAAGGATGTACATTCCAACCAGCATGGTCCCCAGAGCTCCAGCAGAGTCGCACATTGGACACATTTCTGTCTGAGAACCTGCTTTTGCCTAGAATGTCTCCACATACATCTCAAATTCAACACATGCCAGACTGAGCTGAATGCCCCCCACCTGTTCTTCCTACTCCATGTCAATCAGTGGAACCACCACCCACTCAGTCATCCAGGCCGAACACCTGAGAGATCTCTTGGGCACTCATCCCTCTGCCAATGTCTTTTGGTTGCTAAGAACTGATGATGCAACCTCAGAAGCATCCTGTATCTTTTTCTTCCTTTTTACCTTCAGCACCACTGCTCTAGTTCAGATCTTTGTCATCTTTTCTTGTACTGTGTCCCCAATCTCTTCTCCAACCACTTTTCCAACGTGTTTCAGTCAGCCCGATCTTCTTATCATTTGCATCTCCATGGCTTTACACATAACACTTCTTTCCCTCCCTTGACACACTGTCAAACTCTTCTCCAACCTCCAAGGCCCAGCCTAAAGGTCACCCGCTCTGGCCGTATAGGGATGATTCTCACAGAGCTTCAGGCATGCCATCAGAGCCTTGGTCCATGGCACTACTGATGTGAACAGGCCTGTCTCCCTTGAAGGTCAGGGACTGTTCATTCCACAGTTACCTGTCCCAGGTGCCTTACAGCGTGCTTGTTTGCACATGGTACATGCAGGACACCTTTATTGACAGAACGCTTGCTCCAGAGAGTGATTAATCCTGTAGATACATGAAGGACAAAACTGCTAGTTTGAAAGCCAGAAGCTTGGGAGATGCCACAAAGAGCTATTATGTATGATCTAGTGATCTGATGAATTACAACGCGATGTCTGAGGAGGCAAGAAGCACGGATCTGAAAGGAAGGAGAAGATAATGAGATGTTGTGTTTGAATCTGTCAGCTGGTTCGGATTTGACTGTATTTCATAAAAAGATCTTGGTAGTGCTAAAAAATCATTACCATAGTTAGGACTTGAAAGACTTAAAATAAACATTTCAATTTAGAATGCTACAACTTATTGAGCACCTTATCTGTCCAAATACTGTGTTACCTATTTTATATTTCAACCTAACAGCTCTAAATGTTATGTGTACTTACTCTTATTTTGTAGATGAAATTGAGGCTTAGAGAGGTTAAGTAATTTGCTCATGGTCACACTGGTATAAAGGGAGTGGAATGAGGATTTTCTAAGAGTTGGAGCACAGAGCTGATTTTAAAACCTGATCTCTTCATATAAACCTTATGTACTGTGGAAAGTGGAAATATATTCCCTCTCCAGGTCCTGTGTATGGGCCTGTGTAATCATATCTTCACATTGTTCTCTTATCAGAAATACTATAGGATTAACAATACCTGATAAAATGGACCGAGATTTATGTCAGTTTGCCCTTCTTCCCTCCCCTCACTTCTGGTTGGTA
>VMDR010031568.1:0-12005 GCA_007922815.1 Macrotus californicus | reverse complement strand
ACTGAACCTGAGAATGTCGGAGCAGGGCTTTGTCTCAAACATGTGAAAGAATATTACAAGTCTTCAAGCCTTATAGAAATTTGCTATGTGCATTCATGTCTGAACTAATAATTCACAAAGTCAGTAAACAAAAAAATCACTGAGAACCAGTGAATTTACTGATGTGCAGTTGATTCTGAAGCCATAAAGGTACATATAGTGGCTTGAAAGGGAAGGACACAAAATTTCAGTGCTCATAAATTAGAAGTATAACCCTAAGAGATTTGTTTAACCTCAGTGGCTTTGCTTGGAATAACTAACTAACCTTTCTTTCTCTATCTCTGTCTCTGTTTGTGTGTGTGTGAAATATTTAAATGTATGTGCATCATGATTCTGTACATCTATAATATATATACTTGTGCATACATGGTGCATCCATATAACATACATGTGCCTATATACAGTTATACATATGTTTGCAAAACACCAAACACTTCACTTCCCCTTTATTCATATTCTTATAAACTCAGTTTCCAACCAACAATGTGAAGTTTCAAAACCAAAATTACTTGAAAGGAAACTTCACAGCTAACTTACACCAACTTACAGATTTTCTGTGGCAGCAGGTTCTCAGATTTTACTCCTGACATTTAGAAAATCTTACTGTTGATCTTAAGTAAAAGAACTTGACACCTAAACACTGTGCCCTACATTTTCTGAACACTTTGAGTCTACTAATTAATTTAACTAATGCACTTGTGAGGCGAATAATTATATTTTTCACAGGTTTCTCCAGATGATATAACTGAGAATTGGTTAAATAAAGTAACTAACAACACAGGATGTTAATGAAACTTATTCAACACTATTATTTACATAGGCAGAATGATACAGGACAGATGAAATGATAGTTCAATAAACACTTATTGGGTCCTTATTATGTGCCTTTCAAGTAAAGAAAAAGAAATCATTTCTGCCCTTAACATGATTACAGTACAATGTGATATGTGTGAACAGAGATTTATTTCAAGCACAGGAGTAGGAACAACTAACTGTTGTTTGTGGGAGAGTGGTAGGAACTGTGTGCCTAAAATAGTTCTGATGGAGCATCTTGAAGAGGGAGATTTTATTTAGCTGACAAAGAGGAGAAGGACGTTCTTAGGAGAGCATCATGGTTTCTCGGGGCACAAAACACCTTTCTTTTTCCAGGTAAATAGAATCAGCAGTACTGTCGGTGTGAATGAACCCCAAGATTCTGGTAGGAACTTGTAGACCATGTAGAAACCACATGGTGAATAGTATGTATTCCATCTATGGAATTTTACATTTATTTTGGGCCCCCAGAAGCTATGAAAGTTCAAATAGGGCAGTAAATGACGTGACCCATAGCATTCTAAAAGACCTTCTCCGTAAATAACTACTGGTGCGACCTACGAAGTCAAACAAGAAAGAAGGAACTGGAGACCAGGACTAGGCTGCTGCAATTAGGATGAAGAGATGGTGGCAGTCTCAGTCCTCATTTCAGCTGTAGAATGAACAACACTCAGTGCCTTTAATATAATTGATGACTTTCCTTCACAAGTTGCTTCCCCAAGTGTGCCATGCTTCCCTTCCCCAATTCACTCCTAGATTTATTTGGGGACAAGGTAGTGTAGAGTATGGTATATAACCCAGCTCACTGGATGGCTGCATGGCCACATGGACCGAGGATAGGCTTAGAAATCACATAAATCAATATTTTATCTGAAAATTGGTCTTATATAAAGTGGTAATAGTGCCTACCTCTTGGATCCATCAATTAAATCCATTTAGGCCATCAATATCGACTTCTGTTCCAAGTTAAACCCAGACTGAGACACCAATGGATCCATAGAGGCAACCAGTCAGGTGCAGCGAGTGGGTTCCCACTTCTGCCTTACTTCAGGGAGAAGAGGAGGGTGTGAAGAGTCCAGAAGGGCACATAATTGCTCCTTTGTGGCTCCTTAAAAGCAACTAGAAAGGCCAGTTCATTACTCAAAAAACCTTTCAATTTTTGTTTGAAATGGAAAACTATCTTGTTTTGGGGTCAGAAATTTGGAGAAGACTAATATATAATTTCGTTTTGTCTTTCTATATAAAATATTAGAGCATGAAACATAAGTCACAAATTAGTAAAAATGGAATGTTTTTAAAAATTGTGTCTCTGATAATTAAGCAAGTATTCAAGCATGTGTACATACAAAATGGCAACCTTCCTTAGTCTTGTTAAAATGTTAGTTTAAAAATTAAGCTTAGTCAAATAAATATTCATTGCTATTAATTGGATTATGACCAAATCATATGCATCATATGGGAAGCTATTAACTCATACATTAAAAGCCAAATAATCTTAAAACATTTTATTCTTAATACTCTTTGTAATAAAATCCATGATGGTTTGTGGTTTGATATAGAAATGTGTAACAGTGACCTTTTTCTCCTTAGTCCTACATTAGATTCTAAGACAGAGGTCTTGAGGGACAGTGCTGGTCACTGAGCCAGTGGCCGTAAGGACACAGGAAGAGAGATGGCTGACTAGCGTCATATATGCCTTCACCGCATTTCACATGTCTTCATCGGGGGGCTTCATGATTTCCCCTAGAGCCTCCATGGAGAAAACTCATGCTCATTTTCTAGTTTGACTTCTAAGAAAAAGTCCCTCCTTATGAGATTCTATTCAAGGTCCCCACCATAATATCATAGTTGGTTGTTTTGGGCCATAGGGGAAGGGAAACTCTAGACTGTGATGCAGACCGCTCACAGGTGCCAGGCACAGAGAAGCTGTCGTGTATCCCAGGTCCTGATCCGTTCTTCCTCTTCTTGTGCATGAGCTTAGGTTTATGACTTAACCCAGCTGTGTCTCAGTTTCTCCTGTGCAAAAAGTGTGAGGAATAGAATTACTTACCTCTGAGGGATGTCACAACACTAATTAATGCCTCAAAACTCTATGAATAAAAATCAGTCTGCACAGATGTTAATTATGTCTATTCAAAGAACAGCCATGAGACCAAATGCCAGAAGGTGGTGGGCAGGTTTTTAATTTCCTTAATGAAGGTCAAATAGCAGTTAGCAGGAAGATTAGTGGAGAAAAATAAAAACAATTAACCAAGGACTTAAAGTGAAGTCATTATATTAGCAGACCGTAAGTAACCAGGCATCTACTGAAAATGAGTGTGGGTGGCATATTCCATGACTGAAAGTCCCTGGAAAATTTAGTGGCTTAAGACAGTATTTTGTGAGAAATTATTTTAACAACATTTGAATTGCAGTGGCATAAACAAATGTTGAGGGATATCGCTATATTGTGTATAATTGGAATAAGACTAATTCATTTAACAGACACCATGGGAGCCCACCCAAGACATTCCTTGTGCTATGTTTAGCAGTTTGAGATGTAGAAACTAATAAGTCCAGAAGGACTACGGAAGAGACAGTGGTCAGATTAGAGAATTCCAGAATCTCCCTCATCTGTTATTTTCTCATTGAGAAAGACAAGATACTGTGTGTTAATGATGTTTGAAATGCTGATATTTGTAAATACATCGTGGTCATTTTCCCATGATTTCTATGGCTGTATCCTCCGGCTTCTGCGCACGGTTCATTCTCTGGCTACATTGAGAAGAGTAAGGAAGACAGGGACTCAGTTCCCCCTGTTAATTCTTGTATACCGTGACCTCGTAGATCTTGTGGGGTGACTTCTCTAAGTTTTCTGAACTCAGAAAGATAGTCTGAGCAGAAATGTAGGGGATTTTCAAGCCTTTTCCATCTTCAAGTTGGGGAATTTCTAGCACCTGCATAGTACAGATTATGTACTTCTTACTTCTGGTGCTCTCTCGTAAGACTTCGGCAGGGTGACTTAAGCATTCCCAATGTTCCAAGCTGCTCCAATAGTCTAAGGGCAGAGATGTTATGGCAGTGCACTGGAGCTGGGAGAGTGTAAGCTGAGCAGTAAGAGGCCCAGCTGGAAGACGGAAGAGTTAGCGCTTGGGGTCAGGTTTGGAGAACAGTGCTTATCTTACTGTATCTGAGAACTGCTTATTTTTGTGGTGACCACATTCAACATGAGTTGAATTTGTCCTACATGCCATGGCTCTTGTCCCATTTCGGATTCAAAATATCCCCGAGGCATAACAGGGATTTTCATTCCATTTCTTTTCAAGGAGGAAGCAGGTTCAGAGACATTACATAACAACCTAAGATAGTTTGGCAAAGTAAGATGACGTTGGCTTCCAGTTAGTGATTCGCCATCTACACCACATGGCTCTCTCTCATATTATGATTTTTTAAGAATCTAAAGAGGCTCTGTCAAACATGAGTGTGCCACTTCCTACAGACCTCAGTCCAGACCAAAGGAACACACCCAGGCTCATTCAAGCCCCAGGCACACAGAAGTGAGAGCAGTCAAGTACTCTGACTTGAATGTACTAAGGAGCAGGGACAGAAAGATGAGAAAAGGGGCTAAAAGAGTCACTTTCACCAAATCACCGTGGTTAGAAAAGCCACGGGCTTGTGCATTTTCACAACCACAATTGATCAAGAATCTGTTAGGTATGATTCCTACTAAATATAGGGATGACATCACAGCCAAGAGAGACTAGAAAGATCCTTTCCCTCAAGGAGTTAACCATCTATGGGAGAGACAGTCATGAAGCACATAAGACCCAAACAAGCATTTACTTACAAGTGTGAGCAGTGGTAAAGTGAATGTAAACGTTTAGTTACCATCATATCCAGTATGTATAAAAAAACTGCTACTTTTTTTCAGAGTAGTAGTATGATTTTTAATGTAAAAACATCTAACCTCAATTAATGTCCTATAATCTTATACCCAAATAGGATTGCTTGCCACCTTTCCCTTGGATTTTCAGTTTCCAGGGCTTTAAGTGCATTTTAATAGTCTGCATGAAAGGAAGATAGAGTTGATGGTATGATTACCATGGGGAAATATAAAATCAGATGTTAGGAAAGCAGCCTGAGAGGTTGAATTAGGATTATGAGGACTCTACCATGTGGCGTGGCTCAATTCCCCAGAGAATTAAGAGGTCTAATGCTAGGTCGCTGGCAACCCTGACCAAGAGCAAAGGGACTTCTCTAGAGCCTATAGGTGAAATGAATGGCATATTGATCTCAATGACAATTATTCTTCAAAATGGTCACTGTGACTATGAGGTCTCCTTAATACTCTCTCAGCATTTGAACTTGAATACTGGAACCTTAGCATTTGGAGACAGTAAATGTTTAGCGACTGAGATTTCATTTATTTGTCTATGTGTCTCGATTTCTCAAATGTTCTTCCTGTGAGCTGTTAAAGGTCTCTGAATTAAGCTGTCTCTTTCTACACTGCGGAAGAGCATTATGTCCAGCACACTGCCCTAGGCTGGCTCAGGTAATGAGTAGAACAGGGAACACAATGGGATATTATAACAATTCCTAACCCGTTCCACACCTGACTAACCCCAAAAATGAGTCAATAAGGCCCGCAGCTCTGTAATGGGAACTCACGCAGTGGAGCATCAAGGCAGGATGTCGCAAAGAAAACCTAGGAGCTGTACTAAGGCAGTTACCTTGGCTCCTAATATTTACAATAGGCCAATTTGATCTTAAATCTTCTCTCTCTGGGGTACCCAGAGCCTTCCTTGCTTCCTTTTCTGAATTACTTTTTCTTTTCAAGTTCCTTATACCAAAGTAATTAAGGCCTTTTTACATGAGACATATAAGATTTACATCTTTGAGTTTATAAAAAAAGGAAGTAGAATAAATGAGAATAAGCCTCATCATACAAAATTTTGTCTCCTCTGCAGTTGTCCTCTCATTCTGAACTCGGGTTTCTGGGATATGTGCCTAGTGGAGAGTTACTAGCCAGGATTATTGCCTCCCCCCTTTAATTCTACTGATGTTTTTAATTATTTAAATTCTTCAGTTGTTCCTGATGGTATTCATCTTTTTTAACCCTAAGAGCCATATGAACCATATACAAATTCTTAAAGTTGGATACTCTGGGTATCTTCCCCATGATTTCAAATTGGTTAACTATGAAAAGTTGAGCATGTTCCTCTTAAGACCTAAATATATTGTCATTGGATGTCCAATAACACTGTAGCAGACTAAATTATGTACTGCCCTGATTCATATGTTGAAGTCCTAACCCCTAGTGTGGCTGTATGTGAAGATAGGGCTTTTAGAAGGTAATTAAGGTTAAATGACATCATAAGGGTAAAGTCTTCAGCCAAAAGGACTTTATAAGAAGAGGAAGAAAAAGATCTCTCTTTCCATGCATGCACACCAAGGAAAGGCCAAGTGAGCACACACCAAGAAGGTAGCTATCTGCAAGCCAAGGAGGGGACCTCAACAGAACTTGACCATGTTGGCATTGTGATCTAGGACGTCTAGACTCCAGAACTGTGAGAAAATAAATTTATGTTTTTTAATCCACCCAGACTGTGGTATTTTGTTATGGCAGCCCAATCTGACTATACAAGTATATTTAATACAATGTACTGAGCATTGTTTCCTGTGATTCTTCTACATGGTATTCTAGCAGAGGGGAAGGATGAATTGCCCTGCTTGGGCATGGATGGAAGTCTCACAGACCCTGACAATATCATTATTGGGAAAGGGAAAGCCCCAGGGCATCCACTGTGCTTCAAAAAGTCTGTCCACACAGGGGCTCGCAAAACACAGATGCACTTGATCATTTCTTCTGTGACTCTCCGACATTCAGTAAAGTGTCTAAATTTGTGACTTATTTTTGTTCTGAAAACTGACCTGGAGTGGAGTTGAGGTAGCAAAGGGGAAACTGAACCAAAAAGAGAGCCATAATGATGTAAACAGGAATTTTCAAAAAACTGGGGGAGGGGACTTTGAATGGTCTCAGGCCATGGAAATGGGGTTAGGCCAAGTTCAATCAGCCCCTCAGAGGGCAAGAAGCCTTAGTTAAAACTAGAACAATAGGAAAAATACAGAATATGAGATTATGTTAGAGTTGGACCAAACCAGGAGAAATAGGTATCCCTCCCGCCACTGTCCTATATAAGAGAAAATGCACTTCTGCACTTTGCGGAGAATTGAATGAGGGGCAGGGAAAGATCCTTAAGATGGAGAGTGAAGGAGGCAGAGTATAGAGTCTAAGAACATCTCTTCTCATATGGCTGACTTCTACTTACAACCTAACTTAAGGAAATTTTTCCCCTCAAAAAAAAAAAAGGGAAATGTACACATATTCTTGAACATTATGTGGACAATTAGTTTCAGTTAATTTGCTCCCTGACACTTTATCTGAAGGTTTAATTTGTTACTGTATATTTTTAAATAACAAAATTACAAATTTAGTAATATGGAACAAGGGAACTAAGTAAGGCAAAGGGTAGTTAAAAAGTAGATGGAGATAAAGAGGAGAAAGACAAGGAAATTAAGTATGAAAAAAATAAAGCAAACAAATAACCTGATTAAAAAACGGGCCTAGACTTTAACAGACACCTCACCAAGGAGATATACAAATGGCGAATAAACGTATGAGAAGATGCTCCACGTCGTATGTTCTCAGGAACATGAAAATTAAAGAAAATACGACAATGAGATCTCACTACACTTCTATTAGAATAACCCAAATCCAGGACACTGACAACACCCAATATTAGCAGGGGTGTGGAGCAAGAGAAATTCTCACCACACATCGCTGTTGAGAATGTAAAACAGAATGGCTACTTTGAAAGACAGGAAATTTCGTACAAAACTACGCACACTCTTACTATGTGACCCAGCTGTCACACTCCGCGGCGTTTACCCAAAGGAGTTGAAAACTTCTGTCCTCACAAAACCCTGCACGCAGATGTTTGCAGCAACTTTATTCATAATTGCCCAAGCTGGGAAGCAATAGAAATGTCTTTCAGTATCAGCAGGTGGATGAATCAAGTGTGGTGCGTGTAGATATTGGAGTATTATTCAGCATTTAAAAAAAATGAGCTATCAAGCCATGATAGGCTATGGAGGAATCTTAAACACATATTAGTAAGTGAAAGAAGCCAATATGAAAAAGCTACACATGCTTTATGATTCCAAGTATATAGTATAACATTCTGGAGAAGGCAAATCTGTGAAGACACTAAAAGGGTTGGTGGTTGCCAGAGGTTGGGAGTTGGGGGAGAGGAATGAATTGGAAGAACACAGAGAATTATGGAAGGAAATCTACTTTGTTTGATAGTATAATGATAAATACTTGTCATTATACCTCTGTCCAAATCCGTATAATGCCCCCAAAGAGAACCATAGTGTTAGCTATGGGCTTTGCATGATTGTGATGTGTCAATATAGGTCCATCAGCTGTAATAAGTACACCTCTCTGGTGGGGAATGTTGATCATGGGAAGACTCTGAAAGCATGGGGGTGGGGAATACATGAGAATCTCTGTACCTCCCCCTGAATTTTGCTATGAGTCTCAAAGTGCTCTAAAAAAAATAAAGTCTTAATGTATAATAAGAATGGGAAAAGATAGGTGCAAAAGGGTACCGAGCAATTGGAAAGAAAAGAAACAAGACCGAGTGGCAGAGACTTTGAGGACTCCCTAAATATCCGTGTCCTATGATTAGTTCTGGGCAACGAAGTATGAACAGATGTGATGCATGTCATTTACGAGGTAGGCAGTTGAGAGCTGTTGTACTTCTTCCATTTCTTCTTGTCCACAAATTCCTAGATCAGTGCTATGCAGTACGTATGATGCAACCCACACATGCAACATTAACTTTTCTAAGAAGTCCATTAAAATAAATAGAAAAAATTAATTAAATAATACATTTTAATGAATACATCCAAGACATTATCCTTTCAACATGTAATCAAGATACAAATAACTGTTGAGATGCTTTACCTTCTTTTTTAAAAAACTAAGTCTAAATCCAGTGTGTATTTTATACTTGTTTAACATTTCAAGTCAGACTACACACATTTCAAGTGTTCCGTAGCCTATGTGGCCAGTAACCACACTATCAAATAGCAAAGTTCTAGAAGTTTTTCCTTCTAGATGAAGAAAGGGTACTCCCTGTACATCAAATTGTTTGAGCAATAAATAATCTTTAGTTGCATTAAGCAAGCCAATGAGATTTTACTGTTTAATTGTTGGTACAGCATAGTATATGGTCACTGTGACTATTATGAAAATTCTCGTAAATTCAGGACCAACCAACAGACTTCCCCTCTTCCTCTTAAATTTGAGGAAACTGGACACAGCTAAACAAAAATGAAATCTTTGACCAGGAAATTAGGTGAGAGGTTGACAGACTAATGTTTTTCACTGGTAGAGAAAACATGCTGAAGGATAGAAAGCTGATATCTCGCTGTCTGAAGAAACCTACAGGACACATGGAGATGATGGTCCAACCAGCCACCAAAAGATGCATGCACAAAACTGAATTCTAGTCACAAAGCAAACAAACTGGGGGCTTCCTTTCCTGCCTGATTGTTAAAAACTGAACAACAGTGAAAAAATGTGGGAAAAAATTAAAAATTAAAAACATAACTAACTAATTAATTAATTAATTAAACAACTATATGGGAGAATGTCGTTCAGGTGCACACCAATGTTGCTATTTAATACACCTTTCCAAGCTTTCTTCTTTCTCACTTTCTATACTTCTTCCTCTAGTCTTACCATTAATGTTCAGAAGTCATGAATTTCTGATTCCCACTGGAGGGATGAAAGAGTCCGATAGAGCAAGCTGGCAGAGGCTGGGGCTGAGGACTGGGTTGGGTGTACCACCACGTTCTCTCAGCTCTGCCTGCTTCTCAGCTTGGTGTCCAGGATGACGAGCTGTTAACAGCTGTAAAGATCCATGGGAGTCTGAAGTTCTAGTCTGCAGACCATTTGATGATCTTTGGATGCCTAATTATGATCAGCCAACTTGTAGAGTGTAAAAAGGGTAGTTTCACGTTGCTGAGCAACTTCTTGGGGAACTGGTGATCTGGCTCATGATTCAGACTGATGTCTCTGGCCCATCTGCCGTCTGTGTGAGAAACAGAAATGACTGTTGCTCCCAAATGGGACATGAGGTGTGGACTCTGGCCTTAAGAAATGGTGTCCCAGTTGTCTTCCTTTTATACTTCAAAATTCTGCTATTTCACAGATTCTAGTCAAAGAGTAGTCACCAGGCCCCAATTAAAGACTCCTCCAAAATTTCATGGGTAGGTCCCTTAGGGACATCCAAATGGGAATTGAGTCAAGTACCACCACTAAGTGCACTCATACTAAGGAGGGTGGACTGGAGAGATAGAACACATCTCTCCTACACCTTTTTCCAAATCTCTTCTCTCTGATGCACCTCTCACACCCTTTTTCTCCATCTCAGCAGTGGAGAGACAAACCAGTTCTTCTGGTTTCTATAACTTCCTCCCTGAAGGCTCTGTTCTAATGCCTAGACACATCGTCATTGAAATGGCTATCTTCTGCTCTTCCTCTCCTTTCACACTCGTTCCCTCTTTGTGTGTGTGTGTGTTTGTGTATAAACACATGTATGTGTTTTGTGAGTTTTTGTATGTGCGTGGTTAGGAAGTAGATGAGTGAGAAGAAAATAGAACTTGTTATTCCCTTCTCCAGTTTATTGCCACAGGAAAACACTTCCCAGCTCACCCACTTCCGTATAATTTCTGTAGCCTCACTGCAGATGAAGGAGCTTAAATAGGGACTCAAGACAGGTGCACAAATGAGTTCCTGATGAAACTTTTTCTGCTTGGCTTTGTCAATAGATTGAACAACAGCGTCCAAGAAATTGCATCTGATGTTTCAAGACCTGGCTGCCAGGCACACTGAGTCACATCCATTGAGTGAGGGAGTGCTATGCTGTAAGGGAATTTTTCTAAGATTAGCCAACTTGCTTATGTTAGGATGAGGAAAATAGCAGAGTTCCTTAGCAAAGGGTCCTGAAGAGATGGAAAAGCTCCTCTCTTGAAGAGGTTGTATTAATTGTTGTTTGTTTTTTTCTTCAAGGTCTTTGTCAAGAGTCAAAACCAACTTGAGCTCAACTACCTGGGAACTACAAGTGTATAGTTCAGATAAATTTTTTATTAATGTAATTATGGAAAAAAGTAAGAGATATGATATAAATAGTTTGATTGAACTTCTGCAGACTCACATAAATACATGGCCAAATGCCATGAAACTAATTCTGGAGACCTCAATATTATAAAAGTAAAATATCAACAATAGATCCATATCATTCTTTGATTTTAATCCTTAGATGTTCCCAAATGTTGAGTCTACTGACATGTTAAAAATGGTGGCTATGGCAAATTAAATCATAATTAGAACCCATAAGTTCCAAATTAAATAGAACCCACAAAGCAAGGTGAGCTAGCTTAGATCTTTAGAAGAGGCGATTATCTAGAGTGAGGTAAGCTTTCATGTAACTTAGGGTTCACAGTCAAAATAAAATATGTAGTAAATAGAAAAATAAGTCATCATTACTTAAGTGACAAATTTCCCAATGTAAAATCATTTTACACTAATTCTTATCACACTTAAGAAATTCAGGGAACTCCTGCAATAAGTCTGCAGTTTTCATAAACTGAGCTCAACAGGAAAAAGAACAGAGAACTTACTGGAATGTTTAAAACCACCATGGATACTACAAATCAAATAATTAAATAACTAGGCCCACATTCACATTATATTTGCACATTTCTCAATATGTGATGCCAAGTTAAGATTTTAAATCAAGTCATTATTTGCTTGCTTGCCATTTTTCCCAATAATATAAAAAGTTCTGCTAACAAAAGCATTCCTGAGTGAGGGTAAATATAAGGTAAAATTATTTCCACTGTCTTTACCTTTTTCACCAAAATTCCATAATTAAGCTCTTCCTTAATTCTATAAACACTGTGCTATTCACATAGAAGATGTAAAACATTTAATGAATGCTTTAAAATTATATATTTATTCATTTATTTATTTGCTGGCTCCAAAATAACCTATAAAACATGTTCTTTGTCCAAATATAATATATTCATGGCAGAGACTAAAC
>VMDR010031567.1:0-12008 GCA_007922815.1 Macrotus californicus | reverse complement strand
AAAATTGAGCCTCAAGTATAGAGCTCCTTATCTCCCTTCCCACCACAGGTGCATAGCCTTCCCCACCATCTATGCCCTCATCTGTGTGGTGTGTTTGTCACCAAAGATCAACCACATCAGTGCATCATTATCACTTAAGATCCATAGTGAGAGAAACGAGAACATGTTAGCCCAAAATGCACCACTTTGACGTGGAGATTATTTAGAGCTGAAGACATCGAGAAGCAGCAGAGACCCCAAAAGCTCCTTGCCCCCACTTTCCTGAAAGTAAGACATGCATTTTCACAGGTTTCCCTTTATCTGTGGGGACAAAACTTAATCACTGGGGACAGCTGGGGTTAAGGTAGGACACCTACCAGCTTGGAGAGGGCACCCGAGGAATAACAACAAACGACTGAGGAGGCTCTGCCCGCCGTTAGTTTCCCATACACTTACTCTCCTGCAGTTTGCTGTCCTCGGAAAGCCTAAAACCACTGTCCCGTGTCCTGTCATTTCTCTGCAACCACCTGCTCTTTGTTGAAAATGCTATGTAAGCCTGAATTCTGAGCCGCATCTTTGAGTTACTCTTCCCTGAGATGTGTATGTTAATACATGTCTGTGCTTTTTTTCTTGTTAACCTGTCTTTTTTTACGGAGGCTCATATGAGACCCTAAGGTGGATAGAGAAAATATTTTTCCTCCCATAAGAACAGTTGCCATCAGTGTTCACTTTTCCTGTTGTGCTTTCTGCACGGTTTGGCAAACGTGTCATCACAGTGTCATACACAGTTGTTTTCACTGTCCTAAAACCCTCTGTGCTCTAGGCCAGGTCACCCCTTCTTCCCCTTAAACCTCTGGTAACCAACGATCTGCCTCCTGTTGCCGTAGGTTTACCTTCTCCAGAATGTCATATACTTTCCCAGAATGTCATTTCTTATACTAAGAAATGTACATTTAAAATTCTTTTATATCTTTTTATGGCTTGCTAGCACATTTCTTTTTTCACTGAATAATATTCCATTGTCCGGATGTGCGTTCACCTTCTGGTGGACATTTTGGTTGTTTCCAAGTTTTGCCAATGATGAGTAAAGGTGCTATAAACATTTGTGCAGGTTTTTGTGCGAGTGAAAGTTTTCAGCTCCTCTGGTTAAATACTAAGAAGTGTGACTGCTGGATTGTCTGGTATGAGTGTGTTTAGTTTTATAAGAAACCACCAAATTGCCCTCCCAACTGGCCGTCCCATTTTGCATTCCTGTCACCAGTGAATGAGAGTTCCTGTTGCTCCACATTCTCACCAGCATTTGGTGGTGTCAGTGTTCTGGAATTTAGCCATTCTAATAGGTGCATGTTGGTTTCTCGTCTTAATTCACAACTGCCCAAAGACCTGTGATGTTGGGCCTCTTTTCATATGCTTATTTGCCATCTGCATATCATATTTCGTGATGTGTCATTCGAGATCTTTTGCCTATTTTTAATTGGGCTGCTTGTTTTCTCATTGTGGAGTTTTAAGAGTTCTTTGCATATTTTGGATAACAATCTTTATCAGATTTGTCTTTTGCAAGTGTTTTCTCCCAGCCTATGGCTTGTCTTTTCTTTATTTTTTTTTTTTAATTTTCTAAAATCAACATTTCTCACTATTGTGCCTGAACAGGTTATTAAATGTGTCTCTCTTCGTGGAAGATGGCAGGACCCTTGAATAAGCCTGGACAAGGCAACACACAGCACACCCTGAGTGTGCTGCACTGCCTAGCACAGCATCCTGAGAGGCTCTGGGGACAGAGGGGGAGAGTGGGGAGAGGCTGTTGGATAAACCCCGTAGTCATCTGTGACCCAGCTTCACTACGTCTGGACACAGCGCTCAGATTCAGCTAATGTTTCACTGTGTAGATTCTTAGAGTGAAGCCTTTATTGTGTCCCACAGCCAGTTGGATTCGGAGATTTTTATAATCCTAAGTAAGCCATAAAGTAAAAGCTTTGTTCTCGCTGATTCATTGAGAACAGCCCTGGATGTTATAATCTTGCAGGTCAGATCCCATTACATACAACTCCAAGGGATTGTTCAAATTGCTTGGGGTTTTACCATGCAGAATGCAACTTGCAGGAAGCGTTTGGGATTTGAGAAAATGCACGCACTGCCAGAAGTGGCTTTGTTATTATTGTCTCTGGACTGTGCGCTCTTTGGTTTAGGATCAGGTTGCCTGTCTTATTCCCCGGCCTCTTAGTCTTATGGGATTTCTCTCACACTTTGTGTTTCTAAGTGGCTGAGAAATACCCAGTGTATTAGGTCTGCATCTAGCTGGGTGCCACCCCCACCCCCTCCACCCACCCACAGGACCCTGAGTTTTGCCTGGGCTGGACCCTGCTGCCATTCGACACCTCTGTTTAAAGACACCAACTGCCCCTCCTGTTTTGTTGCTGCCTGCCACACTTCCCTGTGTCACACCTTCAGGGCAGCTCACCATCTGCCTGGAACTGCATGAAGGTCAGGCCTGACTTACAACTTTGATCCCCATCTGATTGTTGAGTCTGCCTGTTTTGGAACTGTGTCCTGCGTCTTGTATTTGCCTGCGTGTTTTTGTACCCCATATGCTATGCAGTAGCTCTACGCTGCGGTGAATCTGGCTCTCCTGGGAAACAACTTAGTGACCAATTAAACATTACAAATAAAATAAACAACCAAGCAAACAAATAAATAAAATTACAGTTGTAAACAAAAATAGGAATTGTCCGTTGTTCCCCAGTGCCATTCCCCTGGCAACTGGGGAAGGTGGCAGAGCAGGGAGTTCTAGTCCCAGGCCTGGTCCCTGCAGACCACAGGACGGTGGCCCGGAGTGAACACTCTCGTCATTGCCCTTCTTTCCTGGCCATGGCTCCTTCTGCCTGTTCCCAGCAGGGAAGCTTCAGTTAGGGAGGCAGCCTGCAGCAGTAATATGGGGGCGGCAGGCTCCGTGGGGGAGCCCTGGAGGTTAGACAGAGGGCACGCCCAAGTGTGGGCTGGGCCAGGTTTTCCAGCATGCGGGCCAGTCTCCAGGGTCATTTGTGGAAAATGTTTTGCTTTGTTTGAGAGTCTGATTCTCAAATTCTAGAGAACAACTGTTGTTTTCAGAACACCTGATACTGGAGTATCAGGTCATAAAATTACCCTCCAGCTCGTGAAGATGGAAGGCAGTATTAGTCGAGCACCGTGAAAACCATGAATATTCATTAGCTTTCTCATCGTGATGATGATTAATATCCTTAAAGCTATAAATGTCTGAGCTCTTTTATGGACAGTTGAGCTTGAGAGTGGTTTATTTTTATTTGTCTCCATGAGAAATTAATTTTTGACATGATAATTAACATCAGTATTGACTTCAAGTTTCCCAGAATTCGGATTTTATCTACCAATAAGAGCTTGCAGGTATTTAGCTCAGATAACATTGCTGAGTTATTTGCTAACAGACATTCTTGCATCAGGGCACACACACACACACACACACACAGCACTCACCCTGGTATAGATGCAACCAAAACTGTGTGTCGGGGGGGGGGTAGTGTAGAGGGTGAAAATGTGGTTCAAGACTCAACCAATAGCTAAACATTCCGGCCTCATAACCTCGGGCGAATCACTTTTGACTCCTCAACTTTCGCAAAACAGGAGAAATACTGCCTTGCAGGTATACTATGATGGGGGGCTGTGATAATGAGTCTGTTAAGGGTCAGGGACTATAAAATATGAGGAATACACACACACACACACACACACACACACATATACCTATGTGTATTTATCTATATCTTTGTCGTAATTATAAAAATTACAAATTTATTTCATCTTCACACAAAATTTAAATTTTACATTGAATTTTAGATGTATTTGTTGTATAGTAAGATGGGTCCTGAGTTTAAGGAACAACCTGAATCATGGGTTCAGGAGACTGAGCTGCCCTTGTAATAAAATGTGTCTCTTCTTTGCTTGTTTCTTTGCAGGCCAACAGAGCAATAAGCACCATTGGGTTTGTGACAGCCGCTGCCAGTGCGTTCTCATTCCTGGGCTTGTTTTCAAAGAGACAAAAAGCGAAACACTATTAACAATTTACTGAGGAGGTATTGGAACTGAAGGAATTTGTGAGGAGGGGAAAAAGAAACCTGGGGATGAATACTTATTTTCAGTGCGTCACTATTGTTTCAAACCCCAGTGATGGATGGCAAGCTCTTTAATAAATTGCTTAGTGGTATTATCTCATCACTGAGCCAAGGAAATTTTGCTCCCTGCTAGCGTAGATTTTCTGTGACAGCTTGAACAAGAAGCTGTAGGCTTTAGAGTGAGCCAGCAGAGGATCTTAACAAAATCACATTACATTTTATCTTCTACTATAAATATTATTTTCCTTTTCCCTGAGGGTGGCTATTTTGTATTTGCCAGAGGGAAGAAGAGCAGATTATATGTGATTTTGGAAAAAAAAAAAAAGATAAGAGCTCCAAATGGTTAGGGTTGACATCTAAATTCATACTCCTGGTCAGAAAAGAAATTGGGAAATTCAACATTTGGTTTGGCGGTCTGAGGAAGTTTGCTTAACAAGCCGTTTGAGGGTGGACACCCATCTCCTTGCTCCTGTGCCCACGGGCAGTGGGGAGGGCCGGGTGGGGAAAGGGGCTCTCGGCTCCAGTGTTTCAGATCCAGTGATTTTCTTGGAAACACCATTTATCAGAAAAGTCCCTGACAAGCAAGAACGGACTGTTACTTTCACCCTCATTTCCTTTGGCTTTTGAAGTATTTCAAAGGCTTTAACCTTAGAAAGAGATCATTAGAGTAGGTTTCAGGTGCCATTTTTAGAAAATTGTATTACTTTTTAAGGCTTTTACTGGAAGTCAAGGAGAGTTGTGATTTTGTTCTTGCATTTTATTGATTGTGTTGAATGAACAAACTACTTTTTAATGCTGTTCCAGTGGAATTCTTATCGACAGCAGGTGGGGAAAAACGGTTGCAGTCTGTATACCCTAAAATTTTATCAGATTTTAGAACATTACCCTACAAAACACACTAGCAGCCAGTGACATACTTCCTGCAACATCATTAAAAGCATAAGCATTACATAAAGGAAGTGTTCGAGTAAATATTAAGGGGCATGTGCAATGAAGGAACTGGGAACATGATAGATACAGGGACTAAACAGAAGACTCAAAGCCGTGGACCTATTAAACTGATTCAGACTTCACCGCGGGCCACAAGGACTCAGCAGTGTAACTGCAAGGTCAAGAGTAAGGGTCGCCGAAGGGGCCCTGTGCTGCAGCCAGCGTCGGTAGAGACCCCCTCTCTCTCTCCGCCCTGTTCCCTGCCTTACTGTTTCTCTTGCTCATGGTGCCGGCTCCACCTCCACACAACCCCGAACTCTCTTCCTCCGCTGGACCTCCGGGGAGGTACGAGTGCCTCCCACCAGACACCGTGACCCAATAATACCCCTTCATTTTTATTCTAGACTTAGTTTCCTGTTTCTTTTATGTCCTGCTCTCCAGCAATAGTTTGAAAAGAAAATGAGAATTTTGCTAATATTGTCAAATTAGGGTGAGATTGGTGGCAGTTTAATGTGTTTCCCTTCCCAAGGTGTGTGTACCTTTTAATAGAAGTGACTTCGGAGGAATCACAGAATCGGCGCATGGGGGAGGGGGCAGGGCTGAGGTCAGACCTTCTGGGAATCCTCAAGTCAAATCTTTCTAAATATGTCTGGACGTCTCCGCGCCAGACCACAGTCCTTACTATGCTCGACAGCGGCACGATGCGCTTTTAAGTTGAATTCATGGACTAATTTTTCACATACTGTTCAAGACTCCAGTAATTTTCACCCTTAAAAGTAAGCTCACAAAGCTAGTCACCAGTGTTCCCCTAAAAGTGGCCACTGTTGTTGATGGGCAGCTCCGGGTGGAAAGTCGCCTTTCACAGAGGCTACCACTGGTGTGTGGCCTCGCTCATTGTGCTTCTATCAGGCCTTTTCCCCAAGACCAGGAAGCCTTCCTCTGAGCATGGTTTTAGCGAAGTCAGTGTAGAGTTTGGCTTTATCATGTTCCACCTGCACAGAGGTGTGTGAAATAAAGATTTCCACTTATCAGATACCAAACAGGTTGCTGGAAAAATTTGCCCCCCCCAAAAAAATGTGTACATTTTATTAAATGAGAATTTTTAAAAACATTTTTATGCTATCTAGATGTCATAGTATATCAATTGAATCTTGTTGCTTTAAAGGTGAAATTACCAAAGACAAACATGAATGTGCTCACAGAACCCGAGTCACCGTATTTATATGTTGACATAACATTATTTAACCACACGCTAAATATCTTTTTACCTTTTTGTCCTTTATTAGTAGCTACTGAGTTAGACACATTTGGAAAATTATCATTCTCCAAGAACTGTGCACCAAAGGTTAAGAAGCAAATAAAATATAGATAGAGAGGGCTTGTTTTTACAGCAATTGGCGTTTGTGCTGCTGGTTTGTGTAACAACGTGCATCACCGAGTCCGCGTGTCATGGTATTAGGCACGTGACTGACACTCAGGGAATAGGACTGGTCGCCTATGAACTGTGGAAGATCTGTTAGCAGAGTTAGATTCGTGGTTCCAAGTAAAGCCTAGTAGATAATATAAAATGCTCACTAGGAATAAATGCCCTGTCACAGTCACAAGGGGGTTGCTGGAGACTAAAGGTAATAGTGTCCACGATATATTTATAAAGGGTTCGACCTTCTCTTGTGGTTGTTAGTGTGCATCTAAAAATTGATTTAGATAATGAAACGATGGAAGGAAACTTAAGATCGTTTAGTAGCCTAATAACTGTCGTGCTTTAGATACAGATATTATGGGTCCCACGCCTAGGATTGTTTTTTTAAGATGAGTGATGCAGCGTGTGGGCCAACTTTTAGAGTTAAACAAACAAAAAACTGCAGCATTTCACCTGTCAGTAATAAAGAGTAAATAAAGGTGCTATACTTCTTTAAGTTAAAAGTACAGTTCAATAGTTTATTTTATCACCTTTGTGGCCTACTCTGAACCTAGCCCATTGGCCCCGAAGCAATAAGCTTTGGGAGATGCGGTCTCCGGCAGAGCTTGCTCACATGCTTGCCGAGCCAAGCTGCGTGCGGCCCACGGCAGCCTGCGTCACTCCCCAACTCCACACAGCTCCAGCTCGGCCCAGGGAGGGCCGAGTTTTCCGAGGCCAATGTCCGTTCTTGTTTCTCTCTTACGGCTGGACAAAGGGAGCCAAAAAAATAAAAGGAATTTAGTGGCCTTGGAAAAACACGTGTAGGAATGTTCCTCACAAGTGAATATAAAGTTGAATACATTTGTGGCATTTACTGAGAAAAGGATGTTTTTTCCAAATTCTTTTATTTCCGTGGGTGAAAATAAAAACATATCTGTGAAATTTTCAATGCCAAAATTCTTCTTCAATCTTCCTTTTCTGCTGTTCATAGTATTAGTGTCACCGCTGTGACAAGGTGTACATTTTAACCAGGATAATGCTATGTAATGTGAATAAAGTTTATGAAAAAGGATAATCCAGGCAATGTATTTTCCCTCAATAGTAGAAGATAGGCGTATTTAAAGTCCTTTGTTGCAAAGCTCAATACACCGAAACATGTGCTTTGAGTCCTCAGTGGGAGAGAGAAAAGAAAAGGGTAAACTACCATCACCTCTCCACAGAGCTTTAGTTTCTGAGGGTAAAGGGGGTGCTGTTAAACATGGACAGCAACAATTCTGTTACAGTCTGGTCCAAAAATGCTGTTCTTTGGCTTGGCCTTCCCAGTCGAGTTTTCCCTTCGGAATCTCTTCGGGGCTCTCATAGCCTCGGTTGACATAGAATCCATTTTTGCCATCGCCTGAGTAATCTGTCCTGTTTGTGGGAGGCCACTCAGGGTCTTCTGCCAGCTTCTTTTGCCAGTTCCTATATTGACTTTTCGAATAGAATCCAAATTGTTTTTTGATCAATAGCCAGAGCTCTCGATTTTGAAGGATGGCATCCTGGAAAATCAGGTGGGAAAAACAAACCATCATCCACTTCCCCTGCTGCCTGGTTGCTACCAACACATGCTGTTCCCCCAGGCCCTCCCCTGAGACGTGCTTATTGCTGCTGCTGCTGCTGCTGCTGCTGGGGAAACTTCTCCTCCTGTCAAAGTCCCCATGAAGCCTAGCAGCTCCCCCTCTTTCCCTTGAGAAGCGAGAGCGTACTTGTGTTCACAGAAATCTGCTGAAAGGATACATACAGCCTGCCATTTCCACAGACTCCTAGTTAAATCCTGGCTGATGATCCACTTAGAATTATGTTACTGCCAGACTGAAAGGATAATTAGTTAGTGAACTCAGTGTACTCAAAATCAAGAAAAGGAAAAAATTCACGGCTACCTGCCACATGCCACATAGAAAGTGCCAAATAAAGGTTTGTTGAATGAGCAGATGGACTCTGGCGATTAAATGGGTTTTGATTTCCATTTTGCAGGCTCTTTTTTTCTCTGTTCATGTGCACACACTTTTTACAGACGTGGAAGAGAATTGGTCGAATTTTACTTTCCACTTTTTATACTAGGCTTTCATATTCAATTTGTCTACAATTGTAGAGGTCTGTAGAGCTACAGCCCTCTTAATAGTCCTTTTTAACGATTGTATAACATTTCTTCAAATGGCTGTACAACTATTTAAATAAGCAGCAGCTTTACTTTTGAACACCCGAGTCTAATATTTTACCACTGTCAGTGATTCTACGATATCTCATACATGAAAACTTTTTCTCTTATTTGAGTTTCATTAAAAATATAGTCTCAAAAATAAAATACCTCAGTTTTACTGACTTTTCAATGGAATATTTGTGTGTATATATATTTTTTAAAAATTTGGTTGATCACCTTTCTCAACAGACTTATAATACATGAATTTTATTTTTTTAAGAAAACTATCCTTTAAAAAAATAGTGCCTGAAGCTTTCACTGAGTAGGTAAAGAAATGCAGTATACTAAGTAGAAGAGAAAGGAAGGGAGAGGAGCCTGAAGGGTAAGAATTGACTACCAGGAGCAATGGCTTCCCATCTCTCGTACTTAAGGAAGCCCTTCTGAGGCTAGTCCTTCACTCTAAATGGTCTCATTGAATTTCAGAGCTGGAGGGTCACCTGGTCTGGACTCTAAGAGAGTACTGAGAACACTAGAAAAGTACAATACAGTGCCTTCACGTGAGGCAAAGTTGGAGTTAACTGGATGTTTTGCTTTCTATGCTACAGATACTGAGAGCATTTTGTGCAGCCTTCAAAGAACTTTAAGTCATTCTCCAAGGAATTTCCCCCAAAGGGTATATGCACAAGTTTATATAAACCCTTAATAACTATCACTGTTGGGGACAAAAGTGCCCCCAAAATGAGCATCTGTGGAAAATGAGAGCCTCTATTTGTTTAGCTTCCCAGAAGAGTAGGAACCACACAGAAATCACTTTACCTCCACAAAGAGGGCCACACAGAATTGGATGAGGGCTGCCACCAAAACTGAAACCCTCCATGACGTTATGGTTGGAATGAACTGTGAACAAGGAAATACTACCGTTATGCTTTTCATATCTTATACTTTGAAAAATCATATTTAATTCATGTATTTGTAACAACTCTGAGCTTGGAGGGTAGACAGTATTTTCACCACTTCATGGATGAGAAGGTCCGTGCCTTGGCCAAGGGCTCAAAGCCAATAGATAAAAGGCAGAGCCAGAGTTCAAACGAGAACTGACTGTCTCTTGTCCTGTGCTCCCTCCCTTGCCTGGTGATAGACGTCGTGTAAATGTACCTTGGGTTGCAGACATGAGACAAGACACGTTGGAGCCTGTGTGTCTCTCTCCATTTTTATCTTTTTAGATAGAGGGAAGTGGGTATAAGTTCAAATCATTCATCTAATAATGTTATTACTTCTAATTATTCCAAAGCAAAATCTAATTGAAATTCATTCTTTCAGTAAAATTAACCTATGAGTAAACATAAAGGGGCACAAAAGTTCAAGTTTATTTTCATTGAAATGAAGGAAACTTTTCCTGAGCAAATCTTCCCAGCCCTAAATCCGATGGCTTGGTGAAAGTCCAAGCCACCTTCTTTTAAGTATTAAGGGGTACATATTGCGTATTGACCACCAACTATACTTATTAATGAGTGTGAGAGCCACAACTTCCTAGGGCTGCATGCACCACACACACACACACACACACACACACACACACACGAGCTACACAGCCCCATTTCTGACCCTAAATGGCAGACTGTGGGTGACTGTGTAAAGGACTGTGCTACCTTTCCCACCAAAACCATAGACCCTCCACACTGTCTAAATGCTCACTTTTAATTTTCATCTCTGTTCTGATATGAGTTATTTCAAAGTAACAGTTTGTTATTTCCCCCCCCAAGTGGAGACGGCCTTTCCTGGGTTGTGAAATAGAGCATGCTGGGTGCAAGGGTTGTCTGAGGGGCTCAGTAGGTCAGGTCACAGTGAAAGTCAAGGGTCAATCCTTTTTTACATCTCCCACAATGCTGGGTCCCAGAACAAGTTCACCAACCTCTTAACAAATTTAATTTTAACCCACTGCGCTGTGTATCAAGCACTGTCCACTGAAATAAAGCTCTCCACAGCCAATATCTGACAGACAGGAAAATAACTGGCCCATAAGTCTATGTGGTCTTACTCCTCACAACTACATTATGAAAGATTTCTACTATATATTTTAAAGTTGAACTTGAAGAATTAATCATAATATTAATATGTAAAATTTATTATACTAGTTTAACACAGAAGAATAAAGTATCCAAGCATAGTATTTCAGGTGTCAATAGGATAACTGTACCAAACTGATAATACTAATAACACGAAAACAGTCAGAGCCGAGCGTATGAGAAGCCTAGCTACATTCTTGCTTTTCTAGTGCATGGGAGCAGCCTCACTATACTCAGTGGTCAGAGAGACTACGGCAGTAGCAGAATTTCAAATTGCAATGTGAACATGATTCCCCTGCACATGTGAGTCGTAACAGATGTGCGAATGAATTACCACTTACCTCCATTCCTTGGTATATATCTTGAAAATCAGAAAACAGAATGAAAACTGTGAGGCCCAAGGCAGATATCAGCAGAAATGAGAATATATCTGAGGAAATACCAAACATTATTTTTAGATGCTATGGAATGTTTCACATATCTTGGCACACATTGCAGAATCAATTTATCTCTGTTGGGCAAATACCGGATACATTTTCACATGTTTTGATGTATCCTCATATGCTTTAAAATATGTTCTAATGCTTACAAGACAAAGGTGATATTGTAAAGATTTTCCTTGAAAGGCTAAGTGTAGAGAGATGCTAATAAATGCATTATAGTAACCTCCATAAAGGAGCTACCTCAACTGAGGGGTCCTGGGGGGCCGGGACATCCTGTGGTGACCAGCCTGTGCAAATGGTCACCAGAGGGGCCTTGATGCCTTATCAACACATGTGTGTGGAGTCATGCATGCATGGACAAACAGTCCTCTAGGTGCTATCTCATTCTCCTCATTGTCTACAGAATAGATCCACGGATCCTTCTTTGATCGACATCTAAGGCCTTCCACAACAGGGTCTCAATTAGCCTTTCTAAATTGATCTCTTGTTGCTCTTCCTTATGTGCATAGGAAAGTTAAATCATACGCCTCTGTTTCCACAAAGACCCAACCCTTTCCAGCTCCTGGCCCTCTGTCCGCAGAATACTCTGTGTAGATGATAGTCCTCCTCTCTTGGCAAGTTCCAATTTTTCAAAAAAAAAAGCCCAATTCAAATATGATTTTATTTTTAAAAACTCCTCAATCCTCCCTTACAAATTTTTGTTTCATATGGTGTCTATCATAATCTTTGCACTATCTTCATTTGTGTATCACCACAAATAAGTTGGGCTTGCTCAAGAATATGAAGAAGATTTAATAATAAGTTTATTCATGTAATATGTTCTAGCAATAGGTCAGAGGAGAAAAAAAAGCAAAATCATCTCAGTAGGTGACATGAAGGATACATGTA
>VMDR010031566.1:0-12003 GCA_007922815.1 Macrotus californicus | reverse complement strand
GAGAGAAGGCAGAGTCGAGTCATTTCTAATTTGTTTTTGACTTTTTCTCCAAGGGAATGACCTCAAAACAACAGAGAGAAAAATAGAAATCATTGTACAGGAAGTGATGTTCAGGGTGGGAGGATGGTGGTAAAAGTAATGGTCTTTCATATATAAATGATAAATTTATGTAAGGTTGGAATTAGATAAATGGTGTATCTGAGATGAGCCCATCTACTATTTGACTACCATAGCCACAACAGGTGCCAGCTCCTACTCTGATTAAAAGAAATAATCTAGACCCAGATCAATCGTGTTCTAGGTACCATAACATCCTGCAAACACTGTGATCGCAGAAATAGATACAGTGATTTACAAGCAGGAGTAAAGGTGAAACATTGGAAAGTGAGTAAATGCCCCAGTATCTATAAAGGGCGATGGGATAGACATTGCCCACAATAAAATCATAAACACAACGCCAAATGCCATCAGTTTACCCAGAGTGCTAATCAATGGAGTGGCTGTGTCTGTTGTGTGTCCATGTCTTTCTTCCAACAGGATTCACAAGCTGCTTAGAAGCAGCTCTTCTGTTTGTAGTTTATCACTTAAACTCCTGGGTTGCCTTGCATACTGTAGAACTTTGTAGATGCTGAACAAAGGCTCATCAGCCACAGTTTCTCAGAAGAGAAGAATTCATTGTAATAATGTGTGAGGACATTCTCTAAAATGTATAAAATATTTCTCTGCAGCCAATGGGATTTAAGAAAGCCAAGTCAGAGTCTCTGTCTAGTTGGACAATTTTATCAACAATGGAAAAGATGATCTGAGAGATGTGTTTATCAAATTTACAGATGGTGCAGATCTGAAGGTAACATGTAAGCAGAGTGGCAGAATCATGATTCAAAATTATTATTTATAGACTGCAAGAATAGACTACATTCTATGTTAGTAGTTGCTTCCAATGTGCCAGGAACCAAGCTCCATGTATTACCTTGTGTCAGCTAAGTAAGTTAAATGAGTTAATGTACAACACATATGTCAACATTTTCAGCTTAAGGCCAACAGAGAGTCGGGCATGTGAGACAAAATTATGGGATTGGTCCATTTGCAGGAAAGCTAAGGAGCCTTGATGGCCGTACAAAAGAGGTAGGTAGGTAAGGAACCCAAGCCAATAAGAAAACCTTGGGCATTGGAGGTGAGGTAAGAAAAACAATGCTCCCCACCCTGCCCACCAAAAATATCCACGTCCTAACCCCGAGAACATGTGAATATGTTACCTTATATGGCAAAAGGAACTTTGCAGATATAATTAAGTTATGGATTTTGAGATGGAGAGATTGCACTGGATTACCCAGGTGACTGCAGTGTTATCACAGGGGTCCTCAGAAGAGGTCAGAGTCAAAGACAAAGAAGCTGTGATGATGGAATCAGAGGTTGGAGCAATGTGCTTTGAAGATGGAGGAAGGGGCCATGAGCCAAAGAAAGTGGCAGAATCTAGAATTTGTAAAAGGCAAGAAAATGGATTTTCCCCTTGAGCCTCCAGAAGAAATGCAGCTCTGCTAACACCTTGATTCTAGCACCAGAAGATTCGTTTTCGGCTACTGATCTCCAGAGGCCTAAAGTAGTAAATTTGCATTGCTTTAGGTCACTGAGGTTGTGGTCACTCATTACAGCAGCCACAGGAAACTAGTACAGGAGAGATGGGAAGCTCCTTCCCCTCACAGACGAGGCTCCTGGCCCAATGACCTGACAGTCGGTCTGAGCCCCACGAGGAAGGCAATGGGAGATGGGGAGATGAGGAGATGGAAGCCATTGTAGAGTGGAAGTACAATGGTAACTGAGTAGTGGCTTCAAAAATATTTATTGGTTGCCCTTCTAACAAAGTATAATGCTAAAGGCGAAAAACAGAAAGCCTCCCAACTTCTTATTCCTGACTCCTGTCTTCCTCTCCAAGCCTTCATCTTTCTGCTGATAGAAGGTGGAGTAGAGGTCAAATCCCTGTGAAGGGATCCCTGCTTCCCATCACCTTCAGCCCATGTCTTTGAAATGCCTGCCAAGGCCTCATACCTACCTCCTCATGGCTTCCATTCACCCTCTGACCTCACTTTCCTAATAATCTCCCTTCAAACCCACCTCCAAACACTTCCAGCCTCCCTGACACCTGTTTGCACACTTCTCTGGTCCCTACTCCCATGATGTTTGGTGAGATATCCAGTCTGCTTGCTGAGAAGCACCTCTTAGTGTTTCCTGGACTTAAATACTGAAGGCCACCTAGGTACTCTTTTCCCATGCCTGTTCCAAGGCTTTTCACAAGGCTTTCTGAGAGAGGAAAGCCACTCTTTCACAAGCCACTTGAGAGAGGAAATACAGAAAGGTATTTCCCACCTGGCCCACCTTTGCTAGAATCAGGTGCCATTCTTAACTCTCTGCACAACATTCACATCCACAGAACCCTCCATTCTATGTCCCAACCTTACACAAAAACATCTCTCCACAAACCCCACCACCCATCACTCGGTTCAAACACCTGTCTTTTTCCACCTGGGGCACTGCGGTAGCTTCCTAACTAGTCTCCCTGTGCCTACTCTCTTGCACCCATATGACACCTCATCCACAGTGCAGCCCCAGTGACCTTTCTAAAATGCAAACTGAACTTTATGTGCAAGCTCTCATTGATTCTCTCTCACTAACCAAGTTAAGTCCAAACTTCCCTGTGACCTTCCTTGTACCTGTCTGGTTTTCCCTGACATCTGGCCTCACCCTCCATAGGTCAGCTCCCAAACAGACCCACTGTCTCCTGCCTCTGTTTCCCTTGCATGTGTTTCTCCTTCTGCCTGCCATGTCTCCCCTCCCTTCCTCTTCCCCGTGCTATTTCAACTGGGTTTTCCTGGAGAAATTCCTTTTCCTTCTTCAAAGCTCTACTCAGGCATCTCAAAAGCTCTCTGGCTCTGACAGCATTAATTCCACCTTCGTTTGTACAGATTCTGATTTGTAGCATTTGTACATCATAGCGTGTTATAATTGCTTTTTCACATCTATCTCCTCTAAAAGATTTTGAGCTCCTAATGAGTGAAGACTGAGTCTCTTTTTTGTCTGCATTTCTCTATACCCAGCACGATACTGAGAAACTTAACCAGCACAGTAGGCATCATCGAAACAATCCTTATGGGGCAATGAACAAACACATGAATGCATACACATAAATTAATGAAGAATCACCTGATTGCTCTTGAGAAAATGCCAGGACCTACAGGTGGAAGATATAGAGAAACAGATATTAATTAAATATGAGTAAAGACTTCCCAACAATTTAGTTATTCTGAAATGGAAGGGCTGGCCCCAAGGAACCACCAGAGCCAGGCCAGGATCTCAGTGCTATCTGGGAGGATGACCCTGAAGCGTGGCACCTTCATCTTGGCTTTCTCTCCCACTATCCACCTAAGCTCTCTCCACAGACACATCTCAAACACTTGGAACTTGCTTGATAATATTTAAACTCCAGTACCAATCACAGTTGGCCATCCAGAAGCTGCTACGACATTTTATAACTAATAACTGAATAAGCTTCTTAATCCCCCTAACATATGCATACCTGCCAAACAATGGGAGGAAAACACAGTCTAGTCTTCCAGGTGAACTATACAGAGCAGGTGCGCCTCCCTGAATGTGTGCATCCAGACAAGGCTGGGTGTGTGTGTCATGTCCATAAACCCAATCACATTTCAGATGCTCTGTGATCTAAGAGTGGTCTTTACTACTTCCTACCTGATTATTTTGATAAAGCTAATAAACCTCTGGTTAAGATAAGCCATTGCGGCTTAATTTTTATGTTGAATTAATTCCGATTTCAGATTGTCAAGCTGAATTAAAAATAGAACAGCCTGTATTATATAGAAGTGAGTATATCAAGGAACTATGTATATATACATGTATATTTTATTCATGTAGCTCTGTGAATATTCTTCTCATTATAGACTTCAAGACCTGAACAGCTTCTAGGTAACAGTAACTGTAACAATGATGCTTATAAAAATTTTAGCAAATTTATGGTTAAGTGTGGGTTAAGCATTTGACATGTGTTAACTCCTAGACTCTCATAACAACCCGATAAAGTGCCAGAATTGCTCCCATTTTACAGATGAGAAAACTGAGGCATAGGGAGCATAATCACTTATAATATTTAATCATAGACTATGCCTATATTATACAAGGTAAGGAGTTATTATATCAAGAAACTACATACACACATATTTATATATGCAGCTCACTTAAATATTGCTTTCATTGAAGATTTCAGGACATAAGTTTCCAGGAAATAATAATAATTATTATTATTATTAATAATAATAATAATAGCAGCAAATGTATTGAATCCTAAGTATGCATCAAGCACATTCCTGCATACTTTCATACATTGCTTCCTGAAATCCTCATGACAAGCCTACAAATTGTCAGTATTATCACTTTAAAGATGAGAATTGAGGCACAGAGTGATTTACGGCAAGTCACACAACTGATAAAGGGTGGACCAGAGGTATGCACGGAGGTCTGTGTCTTAAATTATTACATCACACTGGTAAGAACATTGTTTGCAAACAATACTTCACTGGAAGCTCCACACCCCCCTGAACATTTGCCATTATCTGCACTAAGATGATAAGAGAATTTGAGGCCATTCAAGGCAAATTATGAACTCCATGTCCATAAGCCTCTTTATTTTGCCCCTTGCCTCTCCACACCAGTAGGCGGTTAGTCAACCTGTCTTAGTTCTCACCACAACTTTAATTGCTTAAAATATCCCACATGAGGCTGTGCTCAGTGTTCAGAGCAACTCCCTGGTGCCACTGAATATATTTTGAATATGTGTGAAATATTTCCTACAGACTAGAGTCTGGAGTTCTCTGTGACCAGGAGAATAAGGTATATTAAGATGACAATGATAAGGAAGAAATGCTCTGGCCCACTTTTATCACCCTGGGACCTCAGGAAGCCTGCCAGGAAGACTGAGGCATATCCCATCAATGAGGGCACATTCATTAATGCAGCCAGACGTTCACATTATAAGATTTAATATGGAAATACTATACTTAAAAAGGTATATATAAAAGTCTCTTTCCCCATTGTTACCAGGTTTCCACATCATCCTACAGGTTATCAGCTCTTCCTGAGCTTGCAATAACTGCTCTCTGGAGTTCACCCCACTGTCTGCGCCAGAATCATAGAAATGCAATTAGTAAGCAAGAAAAAAATTGAAAAGCCAAAGCCATGGCGGAGAGCTGGTGTCGAGATGTCAATGGAAGGACTGTGGAGAGCACAACGGGACCCCCAAACGTTCAGAAAGTTTAAGCGCTGAGAGACAGAGCTTGTTATTGGAGGACAGCCTGTATCTGAGCAGGCTGTCCTCCCTGTGGTCGAGGCAGGGCTCACCTCCTTTTCTTTGTGAACCCTCTTTGGGGTGATCAGCCACATTTAGAATTTCAGAACAGTTCTTTCAAATTGATTCTCAGTCTCAGTGTGTGTACGTGAGTCTCTCTTTCTGGGGCACGTGCATGTGTGTGTGTGGTGGGTGGGGGATGGGGGTGTTCTTTCCTTCAAAACCCACCTGCTTTCTCTAACTCCTAGAATTTCCCCTCCTCCTCTTCTTCCTCTTCCTTCTCATCCTTCTTTCTTCTTCCATGGTTCAGGACTCTCTCTCTTTCTCTCTCTCTCCTTCCCCCTCTACCACCTCTTACCTTCCTATGTATATCCTTCTCAAAAAGGGAGGGAAAGAAGGAGAGAGACAGAGAACGAAACAAAATACAACTAAAAATGCCAACAAGTTTCTAGCACTACGAGGCATGCCTAGTGGTTGCCAGGGGCTGGGTGGAGGGGGAATGGGGAGTGACTGCGTAGTGGGTAGTGAGTGAATGTAGCAGATGCCACTGAATCGTATATTTTAAAATGGTTAATTTCATGTTACACAAATTTCATTAATAAAAAAGTAAAAGTGTATGTGTTTGGGGGAGGTGTATGTATCAACAGTGCCAGGGAGAATAAACAAGACAAAACAAGCTCTCCCATCAGAATGGTGACAAGAATACATCAAACCAGTTCTAAAACAAACAGGATTTTCTTAACAACAAAAGAGAAAAACCCAGGCAGTAGATAAAAAGCTTTCATTTCCTCCGCAGGAGCATTCGGTTGTGTGCCATGATTTCTCCAATGGCTCCAGGCACCCATGCTACCAGGCTACAACACACTTGAATAAACCCAAGCCAGCCAGAGTGGCCAGAGGAGAGACTGGGACATTGGATGGTAGGATAGATCAGAAAGCAAATTTGAAACTACACCTGATTCTCCATGTAATTGAAACATTCAGGAGAGGGCGTTAATTTGATCCAGAGTATTAAATGAGAAAATGATGATTTTAGAGTATTCCTCTTTCAGCTCAACCAGGGATGCTTCAAAGGAGAGCCAGACGTTACCTCCTCCAAACCCCTTGCTCCCTGACCCTCCCCGCCTCTCTGCATTTGAAAATATGTTCTTATCTTTCTTACCAACCTAAAAGAGGCACTGGACAGAAAGCTCTGGCTCAGCTATCTACTCAAATTTCAGCTTCATGTTATAAAACACAGAATTTTTTCAGATAATCATGTCATCTCACTCTCACCGTGAAAGTTATATCTGCTCATTGTGGAGGGCTGAGAAGGTATTTAATAACACATAGGAAAATATTAGACTCATTCATAGTTCTAATACCTAAGGAGCAACACTTAATGTAGCAGAGTGGTTTCTTTGTATTCTATTTTGAACCTTGACTTAGGTGCAGATAAACATAACTATAAATAGCCTTTTAAAATAAAAAGTTGCATTATACTGAAAATAGTGTGGTGTTATTTTTTTATTTGTTTCCATTTAATATCCCAGGAGCATTTTTCCACCTCATTAAACATTGTCCGAAGGAATCATCTATAATTACTACAGGGTTATTTCACCATATAAGGAAAAAAACAAACCCTGCAAGTTGTTTTTTTCAAAGCCCTATGGTTGAACATTTAGGTTGTTTAATTTTTAGTGCTATAAACAATGTTACAATGAACATCTCTGTACCCTGTAAGTAAACCCTTGTATAATACATGGTTAAGCCACTATCCCCCTATTCATCTCTCTCTCTCTCTCTCTCTCTCTCTCTCTCTCGCACATGTACACATACACATACAACCACCTCTTAAGATATACCAGGGTTTCCCAACCTGGACACTGTTGACATTGGAGCTGAAAATACTCTGTGATAAGGGGCTGTCCTGTGCAATGTGGGATGTTTAGCAGCATCCTTGGCCTCCCTCCACTCACTAGATGTCAGTCTGGACAACTAGAAGTGTACTCATTCATTGCTCCACGTATGATCTCCCCCTGTTGAGGACCACTGAAATATAATAATGAAAGTAGAATCTGGGTGGAATGAGATATAACAATTCAATACCTTTTGATATTTGACCTCCAAAACAAACTACTCCACCACGTTGTGGATGAGCCTACATTGTCTCCTCATTGTGGATGCTTGTGAGTGCTACACCTCTTACACCAACCCCTTCCCTAGAATTACACCTGTTTCCCAGTTTCATGTTCCAAGACTCCATTTGTGTTGCTAACATTAAGTGCAGACCCGTTATTGTGGCTTGTTATTTGGGCTCATTTTTGGTTTCTCTCTGGACCAATGGCTTTCCTACAGCCATGGTGCTGTCTCAGCTGACCAATCCCTCAGCTACTGGAGGGAGTTTGTGATAGGGGTGAGGGGGAGGTCGGTTCACCTGTGCCAGAGTCTCACTTGGTTTGCAGTATAAAACTCTAGCACAGGGATAAGCCAGAGCCAAAATAAACCTGTATATTGAAAAGACATATGGAGAAGTCTCTTTGTGATAATTAGTGTGTTTGTAAGTTTACCACAATCAATTTTTTTCGTTGTTATCTAAAGCACCATGGGGATGCTGGGCAGCAGGAGCCTACAGAAGGCAATAATTTTTCTGCATTATGCAAAATATATTTGAGCCACCTCCGTGCTCATAACTATAGTGAATGTGTCAAAGTTGCCAAAAATCTTGTTTCAGAGTACATCTCTTTCCTTCTAAGAAGCATTCCCCTAACAACAAAACTCTGACTCAAAATTCATAACCTCCTTAAAAGCAGAATTTCCTTGAATAAAATCATGTGGTCCTCAGATGTGCAAACATTTTGTATTCACGTAACACACTTTTCTTATTCATCGCAATTTGTCAGCTTTTCATGTTTTCAAATCAACAGTCCACAAAGACTCCAGGCTCCTTTACCCATCAAGAGCAGCTGGAGATGGAAAAGCACAGAGGTGGGCCGCCCCCAGCCCCTCCCAAAGGAGAGGACAGAATCTGAACCAATGCTGTACATGGCCAGGGATTCCTAAAACTGCGTCAAAAAATCTCTGGGCTTCTCCTGTTTATGCCAATGTTCATTTATCCCCAAGTGTGCTGACACTCAGCCTTCCTTTGATTGACTTACAAATTGGAGTATAAATTATGTTTTCTGTTGCCTAGCAATTAGCCATTAAAAACAGTACAATCAAAATAAAAAGACAGAAGATATACGTACTGCAGCAAGGGGTGATTGGAAGAGAGACTCCTTCAATCCTTTAGCCTCCAGGCTTAAAGTAAGTGCCCTTGAACGAGGGTCTAGCCTTTAAATGACAACACTGTTTACTCCTTGCGCTACCTCTGCTTTATCCCACGCACAAAGCATTCAGAAAGTGCCAAATATATCTTCTTCATTTCCGCCAGTCTTCTCCTCTTCAATCATCTCTCTCTCTGAGAATCATTTCTCTGGTCTCTGCAGTAATATTGGTTCAAAGGCTGTCAATTGTGCGCGTGAATGGCGATGAAATAATTAGTTGCACGAGGTGAGGACTTTCATATATGCAAACTCCAATTCACTAAAAATGAGAAATGTGATGAGCCTAGGCTGTCAGTAACATTATAATAGCTTCAAGTTGCAAGCTGATTTTCCAACTTCACTCCTTTATTTTGATGAAGTTTTTTCCTCCTCTTTAATGTTGAAAATTTTCCAGCTTAACATCTCATCAAAAGACTGCGTTTCCTTTGTTCACCTTTGATTTTAAAAAAACTAATTCTTTAATTTACTTATTCTTGTTATGAAAAAAATACATGGTTATCACAGAAAATGTTGAAAGCATAAAAATGGATCAAGAGGTAGGGGGAAAAAATCCCCTCCTAATCAAAACACCCGGAGGCAACGGCTGTTAGAAACTTTGCTCTACTTCCCATCTTTGCTACTATGCGTTTTTAACATAGATAAGAAATCGCTGTGTATGTGATTTTGTTGAAGATACATTTTTGTTAAACTGCTGAAGAGAAAGGGAACGAGTCTTACCGCTCATCGATTGCACGTACTAGAAGCGGGGAGAAAAGGACAGTGAGGCTTTATGTGATTAATCTGAAATGAAGATTAAAATCACTGTGAGCTGGAAAACAAGGAAATTAAGTGATTGTCACAAACCACCTGAAACAGCTCAGTGGGGTCCATTAAGATTTTTAACAGCTCAGTGAAATCTAACATCTACCTGACAGCCCCAAAGGGGAGGGAGGTGGGGAAACCGTGGGCATTCTCTCCATGTCTGCATTAAAACAAGCAAACTTTTTCCTGATTGATGGTCCAAGGAATCTGAACTGACCTCCACCTTCAATTAACTCAGTTTGAGATCATGCCTATATCCTGCACAGCTTGTCTTCATAATCTGCAATAATAAGAGTTTTAAAGGCTCAACAAGGCAAAAATTGGTGTGTGTGCTCTGTGTGCAAAATATAGTGCGTGGCTGGGAAGGGCCATGTCATCTATGAGAAATGAGAATGATGCGATACCTGTAGCTATCCCAGATGTACAGGTGCACTCTCTGCTACCAAGGCCTGCAGGCAAGCATCAATCTGAATGTTTGCTGAAATGACATTGGCATGGGGCCCACATTTGCTTCATACCCTCCAGTGGCTCCCTCGCTCAGCAATTTGGTTCCAGAAACTTGGTAGAAATATACCTGAATTCATGTTTGTTTCTTTCCCTCTTCATTTCTTCCCTAGCCCTTTCCTTGTCCGTCTATCTCACCAATGTTTATAGGGACACAGGCAGATGACAGAGAAGCAAGGATGAACATAACAGAGCTCCAGGTTTGAAAGAGATTAGTCAGAGGGGACTAACATGTTACTAAGAGATTTTTACACAGGGAGGCAAAGAGTAGTGATAATTCAGCTACTGTATCAAAGCATACACATGGGAAGTATAAGGAAATCATGGAGTGCTTCAAGGAGGCAATATTTGAGAGGAATCTTGCAAAAGAAGTCAAAGTGTGTGGTAGAGTTTAGAAAATTGAAAGATTTAGAAAAAAAAGTTTAGAAAATTTAAGAAAAAAAATCATCCAAGGCTGAAGGGAAATGGCTGAGTCACTGCAAAGAAAACTCTGGGGGTAGGTGGAACACTACCCAGGTTGTGGGGGAATGGCTACATTGAAAAGTCTGCAAATAGTCTTTCATTCTGGGAGAGGAAGAGTCTAAGTCTACCCTCTTCCTCCAAAATTACTTCTCTTCTGGTCCCTGAAATTGAAATGCAATGATTTTTCCACATAGACACCCTTCCTTATTTTTAGGTAATATTCAAGGACAAAACCTCAAGCTTTCAGAAAGATGATTGTTCAAAACTAGAGATGATGTGAATTCCACTTCCCATTCAGATGACATCATAATGAGCTCCCATTTCTCATCCTGCTTTATTGCCCCCAGATCTGTACATACCTTCTCCGAAAGAGCATCTCCTAGTATGATTCCTTAGCCCTAAAAGTCTCCTTAAGAGAGAGTCTATTCTTGCTCTCTGGCATTAGTGAAAACGCTTTAATACAAAGTAGCTAAAAAACAGACCTCCTGTGTTTATATCCAGACTCAGCCACTTACTAGCTAAACTTGGTCATGTTGCATGGCCTTTCTGAGCCTCCCTGACCCATCTGTAATACGGAGAAAATAAAAGAGCTTCCCTCCTGAGGTTAAATGGCATGATGCATAAAGATGCCCAGTAAATCCTCAGCAAATATTAGTTATCATGATTACCCAGTAATGGGAGTAATAAGCTGAAAGGAGCCCTTTGGGTCCAGTTTAATTTGTTTTAGGCCTTGGCCTTTGGTCCCTGTTTAACATTTATCATTCATTCATTCATTTATTCATTCAGCAAGTATTTCCTGAGTACCACCTAAGGATGAAGTATCAGTGATAAAACTTTCTAAAGGGGAAAGCACACCTCTTGTCTTACAAGAGTTTTATTCTGTATGTGTACATCATCAAACTAAAGAAAATAGCAAGGAAGAAGGCTAAAATTCCCCTCTTTTTATTACGCAGTCAAATAAACAGATTTATGTTTAGCTAACGGAAACTCTTATTTGGTCAAGTATAAAAATAAAATTACTAGAGAGTCCAGGTGAAAGGGGAAAGAGGAGAAACTCACACAACCACATATTGCATTGCTGGTAATGATACCCCAAGACAAATGGCAAACACACTTATCAGGAATCCATCATTACTTCTTCGGTTGTGGCAACACTTAAAAGATTTGGGCGACAAATTTGGTCCCTAAATCACTTATTACCAGAACCTCTCCCTGTTTCTTTCATAAGTGTGTATTGTCAGTAATTTCATAATGATGACATCAGTGGACATTAACATGCTACATCAGGAACAGGGCAGTAGGAGTGCTGAGGGTTTCAAACGCAGTATGCTCCTCCTTGTTTTTCCTTTAAAAGAACACAGTTTTCACTTTAGGATTCTTTCTGAGTATATCACCTGTGCAATCACTGTTTCACAAGAAGTCTTTGCACATTCTTTCTTATCTGTTTCTGAGTTTTCTCCTCTTTTTCTTGTTTGCAATACAATTTCTTTCAGGAAAAAAACATGGAGAAAGAAGAAATAAGGTAAATAGTGAGGGAGAGAGTGATGGAAGGAAGGAAGGAAGGAAGGAAGGAAGGAA
>VMDR010031565.1:0-12000 GCA_007922815.1 Macrotus californicus | reverse complement strand
GAACATTTAGGTTGACAAAATTGGAATCAATGGGGTAAATGATCAAATACAAAAAGAAATTAAACTATTAGCACGTAGTTTTAGTTTTTAAGTGATACTTTTATACCAATATCAGTGAGTTATTTTGCTTCAATATGAGCTCTAATATGGTTTTCCAATATGATTTTATGCTACTGGCCTCTGGGATTTTGAGGACAGTGGACTCTATGAATATTTATGTGTGTATTTTCAAATATCTATACCCCTCTGCAAGCATATTATTTGCATATATTTTCACATATTTGTGCACAAATTGAGGTAAAGTCAGGGAAGGAAAGGAAAGCGAATTTTTCAGACTAAACTACGTGGAGAGGGATGTAGGATGACCCTGTGTACTACCATCAGGCTCCAGAAATTCTGGACACAGCCAAGACCAGTTGTAAGAGAGCTAATAGTTCAGTTTAACTTGAAATTAGGCATGTCTTAGGTCATGGGAGCTGCTGGCACAGGACTCTGAGAATGTAATGGCAGGTATAACAGGACCCATGCAAACAAGAAGAGGACCTTTATAAGGAGCCACAACTGCTTGCCTGGACAGGATTATCAGGGCTGCAGAATGATGGTCTCCAAGGTCGTTCCATTCCTTCTGATTCAATGACCTCTCTGTAGCATAGGACCTTATGCTAGAATCCCATACTGTGTGCTGGAGTCCCACACACAGCATAATGAGGATCTGAAGAGAAGTCCTCCTTCAATGTGCTATGTGATATGGCAATGGTGGAAGTTACCTGTGGTCTCCTTACCAAAATATTGGCATATCTTTGATCAGGAATGATAAAGGAAAATATTTTGTTTGTATCCATTGCTCATTTCCATTCTTATAATCCTAGTGTGATACAGAAATCTCAAGTTAATAATACATTTCATGCTAATTCATAGCACTTGGATCATCTTTTCAGTATCGAAGCTGTCAAACTTACTTCATTTATCTTAGGCTTTTAACCTTAACTTGCTAAACAGTAAAGGTATCCTGCCTCTAGTACACAGAATTAGTTCATCAATAATGTCTCCATGGTAGTGCTCTTCCTATTCTTAATTACTTGAGTGCAGAACTATGAGTTGTAACATTCTACAACATTTTAAATATTTTTTAAAAAAAGAATTTTATATCAATAAAGTGTTGTCATTTCCTAATATAAAGGGCTTGTGTATTTGCCCTAGTGTTTACTTGACTGAATGTACATTTTAAATACTTGTATTTTAAACATGTAGATTATACCTATAAAATTGTAAAGGGATTATTTAGGTCACATGACCAGATGGTCTACCTTTAGGCTTGGTTTGATGAAACTGCGATGCCATCTTCAAGGCTTGGTATGGCTTTTCTGATGTGAGAATAACAGTTTTCCATATTACTGCCAGAACTTTCCTTCCTGTCTCACTGGCCCTAATTATGTGTGCAAAGGGCTGAGGGAATGCTGTTCACTAATTGGCATAGGCTAGGTTATCTCAACCAACCACTGTGGCAAGGAGATTAGGTCACCTTGATTTAGTTAGCCACTGGATTCTACTCACAGATTCACACATTTAGTAAAATGAGAGAAGGAAAGGCTCTTGGGAAGACAACCACAATATTCACCTCATTCTTCTATTTCTTTGATACCATATCCACATATGACTATTTGAAGGTTTCTTCCACCGTATGCCATTTGGTTTTCCCAACCAGAGTTTGCAAAATCAGGCCACTTGGTAAAAGGCTTTAGCGTTAAGCTGTTTCAGCTCAATTACATAGTGGTCCAATTCTCCCCATACTCATTTTAATTAATTGCATTTATCTAAATTTTCACCCTGCACACACAGAGAGTTTACCTGTTTTCAAGGTCATATTAGAAACAGCATCAAGTACAGCACATTAAGTGATATGAGTGAGTAGAGGTAATTAGATAAATAAATGCATGTTTATGAGCAGCAAATGATGCCCCTAAATGAAAATTTCCACTTACTTCTGAACACAGAAAAATTGTAATTATTCTGAATTTTCCAGCTTATGATGACAGACTGTACTGATACATTGAAACACCTGTGCTGTGGCATGACAGGAAAAAAAGAGAGAGAGACAGAGAGAGCTTGTCTGAAAGCAGTCTGTTTCCCTGGGTTTGCCAAATGTACCGAAGATGGAGAGAGGCTATCTGTGAATAGACTAGTGAGTTGGCCAACCTCACTGGCCTGGCTGAGTGGGCCAAAATGTTTTAGTTTGACCTTGAACTGACAGTTTAAATTCTGCTCTTTGCCTGATGCATGCTGCATATTAAGAATGCAAGATGTGGAGGTATCTTAAGCATTGCAAGATACGGAGATATCTTAATCAAACATTTACCGTAAATCAGCCATAAAAATAAACCCTGGCAGATGTGCCTGGAGACTGAAAGAAATCAGGACAACTAAATGAGAATCAGGCAGTGACTCTAAAAGGATGTTATTGCATTCTGCCCCTTTGTATTGGGTTTGACAGGAATCTCCAAACAGAAACTGAGTGGAGTTGCTACAGACACATGTTCAGGTTTCGTTAGCCTGCTCTTCCCCAGAGCAGCAGGACACCACTGTGATAGAGCTGCCGTGGGTACCAATGGCTGAAGTGAATAAATGATTTCAAGGCAGAGGTTAGAGAAAATGTTTGCAGGCCTAGCTTTGAAAACCATTGAGATTTTATTAAGCCTGATGATGGAGATGTTAAAACTAATACAGAAGGGATGCTTGATCTGCTTCCAGGAGCACTTTGATGTGGGCAATGAAAATGTCTCCCTTCTTAACTGACGTTGATGTGGGAGTTTACTTGCCTAGCTGATAAAAGAGGCTAGGGATCTATAAGGGAATGATCACCTTACAAAAGTAGGCTGTATTGTATGCTTTTAAATATTTAACTTGCCTAGTAAAAATATTAATTCATCTGTAAAAGTATATATTTTACCTCAGGGGTAGTCAAACTACAGCCTACAGGCCAAATCTGTGTGGACACCTGTCCTTGTGAACACCGTCAAATTGGAGCACAGCCCCATTTGTTTACCTCCGTCTCTTTGCACCTCCACGCCTGCTGGAGCTGAGTGTTGATGGTGGGGATCCTGTCACCACAAAGCCTGAAATAGCTAGTGTCTGGCCCTTAACAGAAAACGCGTGCTGAACCTTGTTCAATAACGAATTCATTCAGAAATATTTTGGGGGGGGGCATAAAAGAATGTCCTTCTGTGGTTGTTACTGTGCCATGTCCACATTCATCTTATTTGCATAATTTATTTTTGATTATTTATTTATTTTTATTTATTGAACTGAACAGAGACCCTCTATGTTAGTAAAGTTTCTGAGTCCTCAAAACTGGGTTCCAGGTCTTTTTCCTTTCTTTTCTCTTTTAAGTTTTTGATATTATTGCGGTCAAACTCTGTCTGAAATTATTTCCTCATTTCAGCAGGACGTGGAGCGTGACATCCTTCGTGTCCCAGGGAAGTGCGGCATACATAATGCATGAATCTTGGGGAAGATCTGAGCCTTTGAATACACAATTGTACTTTGGGCTTAAAATGGAAAGTGCCATGTTTGGAAGCAGCTTGAAGTTTCCCAAAATATTTGTTTGCAGTTGTAATTTCAATAATTAACCTACGGATTAAAACATCTTTCTTATCTTCCAGTTCCAGCAGTGAGGTCAGCACCTCATAGCTCCAGGGGGAAAAATGCATTTAGAGCTTCCCCAGGCGAAGGCAGCAATAACGCTGCTGCAGCGCAGGCCCTTTGCAGGGAGACAGCTCTGCAGGCTGGTGGATGGAGGCGCCTGCACCTTGACAGGGCATGAAACACGCTGTTTTGTCTTTCTTTTCCTGAATGCCCTATTTTGTGGGCCACTGATGAGAGCAAAGGGACGGAGAGCAGAATACTCTTTTCATCCACATGACCATAAAAATGGGCCAGTGTATGTCTCCCTTTATTGTTTTCTGTCTCTTTCTATGTGTTTTTTTCCAACTACTTAAGAGGAAGGATAAATCCACACATGCATAACCTCTGACTCTCCAACTTCTGGGCTCTCCACAGTCAGTTTTTGCTCCAAGCTTTCTCCCTGAAGCAGAAGGAAATCTGCAGACAGTAGAAAGTGACTTTCCTCTGAGGGACGCTCTTTGAGCTTGTGGGATCCCTCAGAGCAGAAAGGCTCAGTAGCTGCTTTGTGGTTTTCATCTCTTGTGTTTTATTACTATTTACAGAGATAATAAATTCTAGTCCTGGGTGGCATTGCTACTTAAAAGAATCTCTTCCTCAAACCTCAGATATGAAAGTTGAGTTCTACATTTTCTTCCCTGTTATATGGAAGGGTTGATAACTGTGATGTCTGCTATTCTGGCTTCCTGTTGTCAAATCAGTTCCTAGATCTCTTGACATAAAGAAAAGCTCTTCAAAAGTGGGGTATACAATCAAAGAAAATGGGTACCACATGGTGTTCCCAGATTGGCTCTCTTATCTGATCAGTTGTCACTGTGAAGACATTGTACCTTGACTGCATGCCAGGTGAGCAGCAGAGAGCTGCACAGGCCAGGACATTGAATTAATGCTACCATCCAGGAGTGCCACCTAGTTAAACAGAAGAGTTAGAGGTAAAACTTACACAGGACTGTGGAGTTTAGGGACCGGTGTATCTACTCATTCATATAAGCATTTTAATTTGACCAAAGGGTCCACTGGGCAAATGACCCTTCCTCAGCAGCTCATGTTAGACCTCCTTACTATAACCCCTCTCAGAATTACTCTTCTGAGTTTCATTGCAATTTCATGCCCTTGACATTTTTTAAGTTCTCTGATAAAGTCACTTGGATTCAATTCTAAGTTTCCTTTGAAACTGTATTTTAAGGACATTGCCTTGCATTTGTTCCATGGCTGTATGTTAAGTGCACTTCAGCTGTTTGTTTACTGATTGTCCCTCAGATCCATTCCCATCCTTCTCTGCCTGACCCCTGCCCCAAATTTCTAGGCTGCATTGACCTTGGCCTTCTGTTGGGTTTGGCCAGTGGAGAGCATCAGCAGGAGATTCAGTTAGGAGACAGATCAGGGCATACATCCTGGCTCCCTTGCTACTTTAGGCTGTGTGACTGGAGCCATTCCCTTTCCCGCTAGGACTGCTACTCCTGCCAGGCAACTGCCACCAGACCTTCAGCTCTCACTGAACGCCAGTTCCTCTTTAGCCTCCACACTTCCTCCTGGGGCCTCAGGGTTAAGGACTTCTCCCATTCTCTAATTTGTGGGTGTGTCAAATCCCTTGTGATTTTCTTATACAGCCCCCCCCCACATACTTTCCAAAAAACAAACAAACAAACAATTAATCAACTCTTTACTACATGAGAAGAATTTGATTTTCTTCTGGGATCTACACAATTCACTGCATCGAAGCTGGGATACCATGTGAACAAGATATCCAGAAAAAAATCTACCCTGTGTCATTATACTCCCTTAGGGGAATCAACAATTAAAAACTTAGACGTAAATAATAGCTCAGCATATACTATCTCAATTATACTACAAAGTAACATTAAAATAATCACAGGGATAGGAAGAACTAGTGAGGGCTGAGATAAGCTTATTACCATTTGTTACTTAGAACCAACCAGCTAGATGAGCCTGGAGCTGAGGAATGCATGTAGAGAAGAAGAAGGCCCAAGAAAATAACCCCAGACATTCCAGTGTCCAAACTCCAGCTCTTAAAGCATGCCCACTAAAGGGCTGTGAAGAAATGGTCAATGAGCGAGGAAGAAAACTAGGAAAGTTCGATGTTAACTGACGGCATAAAACATATCATGCAATAATTTCTCTTGGAGATTACAGCAAGTAAAGCTTCTCCTGTTAGATAATGACTGTGTTGTAATTCACACTCTTCTACTTATTCTCAATGAGTAGTACTCATAGAAACTGATGACGTACACATAATACACACACTACATATTTACATATATAAACATATATACACACACGCACATATACCGTACTCACACAGTATATGTATATTGTGTGAAGATAGATGATAGGTTTCCTCCAATCCTGTGTTTGGTATATAAATAAACTAAATTAGCATCAGAGTATGTTAAAGTTATTGCCAACATTATGAAGATTCAAACATGATCTAGATAAGCTCATAGCTCTTAAGGCGTACATAGGTTTACATAAGTGATTAAAATCACTTTAAAAACAAGTTCTCATTCTCTACCTATTAGCACAAAAAGTTAAGGAAAACCTGAGGATGGACTGAATGACAATTCCACAAGTTGAAGGGCTCTGGGTCTATAGTAGCCTGTGAGTCATCTGGATGATGTTTTCTGACATGTGTGAGAAGGACGAAGGCTAGAAAGTGCTCTCAATGGATTGTGATTCTAATTTCTGTGGAAATAGGACAAAAGACAAGGAAGGCCTTAGTTCCACAGAGGGGAAATGGTATGGAACCCATAGCACCTTATCTTCATGAAGCAATGCAACTCTGGGCGGTCTGTGGGGACTGACACTTGAGTGGGCAGTTTGAGATGCCAAAGAGTGCAATTTTTTTAATCTTCTCCCAAGGATATGTTTGATTTTAGGAAGAGAGAAAGGGAGAGAGAGAGAATGAGAAATAATGAGAATGAGAAACATCAGTGTGAGAGAGAAACATCAATCAGTTGCCTCCTATAGGCATCCCTACCAGGGATCAAACTTGCAACTTGACATGTGCCCTGACCTGGGATCAAACCCACAACCATTTGGTTTATGCAATGATGTTCCAGCCAACTGAGCCAACTGGCCAGGGCAAGAGTGCAATTTTTATCAACTGAAAAATTTTCAAGAAAAAAGAAAGAAATTATTTTGAGATAGATATAAGGTCTAGATTGCAAGCAAATTCTTAGAGAAAATATCGCTATGCTAAGTTACTTTGGGGAATGGTTATAGAAACAGATTGGGGAGTGGTAATGTAGTTTGGATAAAAACATCGCCTGTTCATTAAAAGACCAAGAAGCCACAAAGGTTCAATAAAAACTCTGGTGGAGTTTGAACATGCTAAAAATCATGGTGTCTCCAACAATTTCCTTCTGGAGGGTTTGTATCTGAATCAAAATAGATGTTGCAAAGTCTCCATACCCCTCCCCTAGCCATTTTCTCCTGTCCTCTGTATCTCACTCGACTGACAGGGAGCAAATTGCCTAGGGATTTGCTGAAGAGTGATTTTACAAGGACAACAGATGAGTGAAGTTTAAAAAAAAATTAAAAAGTAAGCTTGAGAACAATATGGCAGTATGCCTAAAGCGCACGGATTCTGCCCAGCTTTACGTTCAGCTCTTTCCGTGGTCTTTGGGGACAAACATGCTGCTTCAGCAGTGTTCTCTGCTATGTTCGCCCAAGCACGGGGAGAGGACAGTCAGATAAGGCTGTCAAGGGGGGAAAATGATAGATGTGTTGGCCAGCTAGTCAAGCCTTCTGGCTCAGAGTAGGTCCTTAATATCTGTTGAATGAATGTATAGATCGGATTAACAAGTGATTGTAGTTTTCAGTTTACTATTCAGTTCTGATATATTTCTTAGCTTATCATATCACTCTCTGACCCAATGACATTAATTAACTTGCTCTGTTATTAATTCATTAATCCAATTAGTGGGTCAGTTAGTTAATCTATCAATCAACAAATACTCACTGCCAATTGAATTATCAGAGATGTGCTAGATTCCTGGAACACAAATGGAAAAGCCATAGTCATGATTAAAGAGATTCTTGGTAAGTGAGTAAGTCAGAGAAGTCAATAATACAACCTAATAAAAAAGAGTGCTGGCACCCATACAGTGACAAGTCAGAAGAGCAGGATCCGGTGCAAAATGCAAGTGCCTGTGCCCCTGCTGGGAACTTCAGAATGTCAGGGTGACCACAGCAGAGCGCTGACCCAGTGCAAGGCCTTTCTAAGCACAGGATTCTCCACTACTGCCTAGGTTGCACGCACATGAAGCAAGGAGCCCTGCATAGGAGGATTATCTGATTATCTCTTTCTGTGTAGAATATTTCTGGAAAGGTTTTTGGAATAAGTGACATCTGCTTTGAGGGGAAATGGAGTTTGGTAAGTAAGGTTAAATTAGGATATAAGTAAGCAAAGAGAGGGATCTGTTAAAATTTCTTTTCAACTGTAAAAATGCAAAAGTTGTGGCCAGGAAATAATAATTGGTTCAAAATTTGATTGAAGAAAGAGAAGGGAGTGGCCAGACTTGAAAAGAGAAAGTAGATAAGCAGCAGGCCATGACTGACTTTGTGGCTGGGCTAAGGCACATGGTATTCCAGTTCTATCTTCTCTTTATTTTATTGAGGGTTAATTTACCACAAAATGCACAAATCTTAAGTGCACATCCCCATGACTTTTTATATTGTATATGATATTTTCACTGCCATCTAAGTTAGTGTAGAATAGTTTATCACCCTAACAAGAGTGTCAGACTCATTTTCACCATGGGCCACAGCAGCCTCGCTGTTGCCTTCAAAGAGCCGAATGTAATTTTAGGACTATATAAATGTAACGGCTCCTTAAAAGGTTAAGCGAGAGCTCTGCACTGCCCCCAGGTAGAAACAAAGTGCCAGGCCGCATAAAACAAGGTGGAGGGCCAGATTCAGCCCGCGGGCCTTGTGTTTGCCACATGTGTTCTAGAATGTTCCCTTGTGTTCATTTCCAGTAAATAGCCTCATCCCCCATAATCGCTGGTTGGATTTCTATCACTATGCCTTTGCTTTGCCTTTCTTAAACTTCATATAAGTGAAATAATCCAGTATATATTATTTCTTTTGTTCTTTATTTCTTAATGAATGACTTCACAGCCATATTTTCAGTTAATCCCTATAGTAATACTGTAAGGAAATTATGTTTTGTCCTTTCTACAGATGAGGAAATTAACGCTCATAATAATGAAATAGCATGTCACATCATATGATTAACAAATAATAAAATCAAGGCTCAAAATCCAGTCCTCCAACTCTAAGTTAAATTTCTCTTTCATTTTTTCCCCCTAAATGCCTACTCGGGCATTTATAATCTGTTGAAATGACCCTGCAAAACAACAAAAAAACAGGAATGCAAATTTTGAAATATTAAATTCTAAAATGTGTAAAAACTTCAGCATTTTCATTACTAATTATAATGACCTTTACCACCATCATGCTATAAATATGAAAATGGATTGATTTACAAAACATTATTTCTGAGCTTAAAAAGACAATCACCTTTTCTCTTCAAAACAATTTTTTTCTTCATGACAATGTTTTCTTCAAAACAATTTTTAAAATCTACCAAACAGGAAAATAGACAGTTGAAAGAAAAGTCAGATATATTTTTCTAAACCTTTCACTCTCCTTTCACTGAAAACAACTGCAGGAATTTCTTACCAGCAGTAAGAAAAAGTGTATATATCCTTACACGTATGGGAGAACATGTAACTTCAGTCACACCTAATTTTAACATATATTTCTTTAAAAATGACTCAGACTGTTATCTTTTTGTTGTTTAATTTTATAACCAACCACTTTAATTTCTTTGGAAATTTCATTTTTAAAATGTATGTACAACTTTAACTGGCTTTCACCACTGGGTAAGGAAATCTTAAAAAGAGATAAAAGTAGATTTTGCATCGATGTGTATAAGAAACAAGTAGAAGAAATTAAAACTGAATTCAGGTGGCCCGCAGTGCTTGTGCACAAGGATATTTAACTTATTTTTTCCATGGGCTAATTTCGTTGCATTTCATGGTAACCTTATCAGGTGCTTGAGGAAGAGCATTTTCCTTCTGCATGTAATTTCCCTCGGGTTCCAGTATGTTTCAGTGCCCTAACTACTATTCTGTTCCCTTGTCCATTAAGGTTCAATTATTCCATACCAAACTTTAACCCTTGAAATGGTTCCTCAATTCGTAATTTCTCATCTTGCCCACCATTTTATTCATAGTCAATTCTTAGTAATTACAGTGTCATCTTGTTCTAAATACTATTGCAGAAATAATAGAACTTAACTGCTCAGCTAAGGACAGTAATCACCATCTAATCATCCCTTTTTAGAATCACAACATTTCTTCAAAATTCTTCAGAGAAAATAATCCCCTTTACAATCAACCACTTAGCATTATATTTATTTTGTTTCTGACTTTGATGCCTGAAAGTAAAAGCAATGTAGAAATCAATAAAGACACAGGTCTAAAGGTGACAGTTTTCAAGCAAGTGCGGTCTATTACAGTCACTTAGGGAAGCTATGTTATGAATAAGACCTAGGAACACCGTTGGAAATGCCCTAAGGGAAACTACTGTGCAATTAATTGAATGTGTTGAAATTTCCACCTTCTCTAAATTGTCCCACACTCAAAGATTGCTTAGAGATGTACAGCCAAACAAGAGATACCACACACATCCTGTAGCTTTAGGAAACAATAAACTCACGTAAAAAAATAAAGCATTTTCAAAATTGTTCAACATCAAAATGTCTTCTGAAAACTAATGCCTATTAAAACTGCTTGGTATTAATTCATTGGCTAATGTACCTTTTTGAAAAATATGTTTTGAGAACCTACAAGGCACAGTTCTAGGTAATGGAGAGGGAGGGAAGACAAGAAAGTTTTGATTTTGCTGTCATGAGCACAGTTTGAAGAGGGAAATGGGTGATATCAGATGGTGATAAAGGTTGGGGAGGTGGAACAGCCATGAGACAGGTGTCTATGGGGACTGTGTAGGTTGAGAGACCAGGAGCAAAGGCTGAGGGAGGTGTGAACTTGATATGCCTGAGAAACAGAAAGATGTATGTATCTGGAACCAGAAATGGAGAAGAACAGTACCCAATGAGAAAGAAGGAACGGCTGCAGAGTCAAGGACCTGACATTTCATTCTAATTGCAGTCGGCGACCTGGGGCAGGAGGTGAATGACTAGCAATGAAGGATAATTTTTTTTTTAAATTTGGTTTTGATTGCCAAAAATATCACTTAGGCTGCTGCTGTCAAGAGAATGGACTGCAGGAGGCAAGAGGCAAGACTGGAGATATATGTCAGAGCAGTGGTCTCCAGTCCAGGAATGTCATCCCTAAGGGTCATCATTCCAAAGGGTATTCTGTGACATGAACTCTTTTAAGGGAATCAATTTACAACTCCTCAACTTATATATATATTCTTTTCTAAAATTGGCCTTCCTGAAAATATTCCACACATGTTCTATTTTCTCACTTCCCCTTTCATAATTTACGAAGAAATGTTTATCTCTTACTCATCCAAAATCTATAATGGTATACTGTCCTGGTAAATCTATCTGAAATATCATACAAAGGGACAATTAGAAATAATGGTTTTGTTACTGGAAAACTGAATGGCTCTTGTTATGGGATAATAGATAATTTTATAAATCAGTTAATTTTCTGTTCTTCACTTGAATAATTTGAAAATATATTTTGGGAAATCACAATGTGATTGCTAGCATATAAAGAGACCAATAATTCATTAATAATGGCATCACGTAAATTCCATTGTCCACCTACTTATGCAAGTTAATAGAATGCTGATTGCTTACAGCTATAAACATGCAAAAAGAGAGAGAGAATTGATGCCAAAGTCTATACTATTATTAATATTTTGTAAAAATTTTCTTATGTTCTTTTAATCACCTATTATTAATAATAATCAGAAGACAATTCTAACCCATGGAGTCTTATGATCGCAAGAGGTTTTCTTTGCTACTTGTTGTTTTCTGTGCTGTTCGGCATTCTTTATGAGTATATGGCACCATTTTGTTAGCCATTAGCTATTTAAGTACGTTTGAAAGATTTCTGGTTTTTCGTATTCTTATTAAAGGTTTTGTGAACAGTCAGGTGAAGATACGTTTTCACTTCTCCATGAATGCTTAGGAGTACAATTGCTGAGTCATATGTTAAGTGCACATTGAACTTTACCAGAAGCTGCCACAACAGAACGGGTGTGCACTTCACACTCACCAGCGCAGTGTAGTAGTTCTCCTTGGTCCTTATCCTGCTA
>VMDR010031564.1:0-12013 GCA_007922815.1 Macrotus californicus | reverse complement strand
CCATTAACCCTTACATTTAGTCTACAGAAATACAAAAGGTAGTTGAAGGCTTGTAAAATAACAGAAGAATTGTAGACATATCTAATAACATAAAGAAATTATTTTAATGCACTTCATTCAATTTTGTCTTTTTTCAATTTTTTGTTATTGAATATACTAATTTCTGAACTTTTTTTAATAGCTATTTATTAATTTCCACCAATACATCCATTTATAAAATTATAGCATACTGTAGTTGTGACGTACTCTCTGAAGTTACACTATACATATTCTTTACCAAACTTTTAAAACTATGGCTTATACCTAAATTCTGAATGAAATGTTTCCAAAGTAATCTTAAATATTGTCATCTAAACCATGAATCAGAAAATGTTTGCTATTTTACATTCAAACGTTCTAATTCAATAAAAAAGATCTTATGACCTTTACTGTTCACCTCACGTAGACCCAGGAGCAAGTCTGCAAGCAGTCACATGTTCCTTTTTGATCTTAAGGTTTCACATCGTCATGAGCCAGCTCTCACCTTCTGGGTGGAGTCCACGGACGGGTCCTCCTCACGAGCTGCCGCCGCACTGCACCGCACTGTGAAACACTGCAGGTTGTTACTGCGGAACAGGAGAGAGGCCACTGAGCAAAGCCAAGGCCAAAAACCAACATGTTCATAGCTGGGGGGACTTCACAGGCAAACAAAGCAACAGCGAAGGTGGGAGAAGACTCAAGTATTTGTCAAGTGCTGACAAGGTAGACAGCTTCTTATCAAGGAGAGTATCTCAGGACCCCTACAGTGCTTTTTAAAACATAACTGGTCCCCAACTTACCCCTATTGAATCATAATCTCTAGGGGCTGAATCTAGACATGTGTGCTTCCACAAAGGTCTATGTGTGGCTCTGTTGTACACTCCAGAACCAAGCAAGGATCTGGGTCAGTGCCCTCGTTTGACAGATAGGTGATGCCCCCAGAGTCAGTCCAAGGTTCAGAGAGTTCATTACCAAAGCCAAGATTAGAACCCAAATTCTGGACTATTATCTCTACCCCACTCATCTCAGGATGAAACTGAGCTTGGATTATACTGGCCAACATACTTAGATGATGCAAACACAAATCCAACGGAAACACAGAAAGTCAGAGACTGTCTGACGGAATCTTCAGAGTTAGCAACTCCAGCAGCTTGTTTTAGATTAGGACAGGGAAGGTTCATGATTGGCCCAAGGCGTCTCTGGAGAGTAGAGCCAAATTAGAGCCCAGGTCTCTTCACTGCTCACACTCCTCTATCTCCTTCCACAACCTCAGGTGGCTTCAGTGCAGTGAAACAACCTAGGGACCCAACAAGTAAGTGGACAGTAGATGCCCGCTGACTGGTGGATAAGTCAACACTGCAATATTTACAGTAAAAAGTTAACTTAAAAACTGCAACAAAACTCATTTTGTAGTGAATTCACAGGAATGATTTTTATAAACAAAAAGTGGGAGAAGTAAAAATGAACTCTGTTAAAATAAAAAAGCAAAAGACTAAAGCAAATCTAACAATAACCTTAAAATAGAAGAAATACTCTTTAACAAGAAAGGTATTCTGACACTTGCCCGGTTAGGAGACTCTGCCCCATGTAGCTGAGAGGCAACAGTCAGGGCTCTCTCTCTTATCTCTTAGCTGGGGCCTCCACTTCAGCCTCAGCCCACTGCCACCTCTGTCCATTTCCACAAAGCTCTAGGACATGACCTCTGAAGTCCTGACAACAGCACCACTACTTAGAAATAGGGAATAGAGAGCATCCTCAGGAATTGAAATGCTTGACAGGGACTTGGAGATAATGAAGAGCAAAGCCGCACCTGTAGTGGGGGCCAGACTGACAAAGGCCAAATGAAAATAGCTAATGACCAGTAGGGTCTAGACGTGAAAAGGCTGGCCCCTCTGACCTGCCTTCACTTCCAGTAATGCAGTTGTTGACTACTGTCGGAATACGAAGGAGCAATATGACAGAATAAAGTGACCTGAAATATGGTGGCCTGGAAGGATGTCCAGAATATGCCGCTAGGTGAAACAGCAAGTTGACAAGCAGTGGACTTACAATCCACTTCTGTGAAAAAACAAATCATACTAGTACATGTATTGTTTTTTAAAAAAAGTCAGATGAATATATACCAGCTGTCAACATGGTTGACTCTGAGGAGTAGGATTGAGGGTAAAGGCTTTCCTATTTATGTATTTCTATAAGGGAGACATTTCACATAATTTTATATTGCCCTTAGACTCCTTTAAAAAATGTTGTATTGGTTTTTTTTTAGGGTATATGAACATACCGGTCTGCAAGGACACATGACTTATACTTACAGGAGTGGGAGGCATAATCAGAGGGTCCACTCACTAAATTCTCAGTGTCCTGTACATCTGTGCAATAATATGGAGAAAAGATGGATAGTCTTTGACACCAATATTTGGGGACAGAAATTACTATTTTATTCCGTCTTTCTCCCTCTATTTTTTCCTTGGTATCTGAGATGCTATAGTTTCCTAGGTTTTCTGCATCCTTGAAGATCCTTCTCTTCCTCTTCTCACTTCCTAAATATGACCTTCACCAGAGTTTTAGTTCAACTACTTTTCTCTGCTACACACTCTCGGAGTCATGCTCATTACTTTAACAGTCAGCTCTTCTTGGATCATAATAAAACATCTAAGTTTTCCTCTCTTCCCTAATTTTTAGTTTTATGTGTCCAAAAGTCTACTTAACATTTCCTCTTACAATTCCCTAAGCACCTCAAACTCAAATGTGTTAAACCAGATTTGTCCTTTGCCCCACACCATACCAGCCTCCATTCTTTCATAAATGTAGGCTCAAAATCCATGGGGTTTTTCATGCCCCCTCCACTTGTTGTTCCATCCAACGTCAACTCTTTTAATTCTCTTGCCGAAGCCTCTACCGCCCATTCTTTCTCCTTTCATCACTACCCCCCTGCCCAAATACAGCCCTTCATCACCCTTACCTAACCACTTCAAGAGCTTATTTGGCTATGTTCAATCTATGGCCATAATGGCCACCATTAATTTTCCTAAAGCAATACTCCTATCATGCCACTTTCTTTTTTTTTATTTGCTTTTAAATATATATTTTATTGATTATGCTATTACAGTTGTCCCAATTTTCCCTCCTTTCCCTCCTCAGCCCAGCCTCTCCCTTCTTTCCGGCGACACCCCTGCCTTAGTTTAGGTCCATGGGTCATACATGTAAGTTCTTTGGCTTCTCTATTTCCTATACTATTCTTAACCTCCTCCTGTATACTTTGTACCTACCAATTGTGCTTCTTAATCCCTGTACCTTTTCCCCATTCTCCCCCTTGCCCTTCCCAGCTGATCATTCTCCAAATGATCTCCATATCTATGATTCTGTTCCTGTTCTAGTTGTTTGCTTTGTTTTTGTTTTTTAGATTCAGTTGATAGCTGTTTGTTGTCATTTTAATGTTCACAGTTTTGATCTTTTTCTTAAATAAGACCCTTTAACATTTCACATATAAGGGCTTAGTGATGATGAACTCCTTTAGCTTTACCTTGTCTGGAAAGCACATTCTAAATGGTAGCTTTGCTGGATAGAGTAATCTTGGTTGTAGGTCCTAGCTTTTCATCACTTTGAATACTTCTTTCCAGCCCCTTCTTGCCTGCAAAGTTTCTTTTGAGAAATCAGCTGATAGTCTAAGGGAACTCTTTTGCTGGTAACTCCCTGCCTTTCTCTTATTGCTTTTAAGATTGTCTCTTTACCTTTAACCTTTGGCACTTTAATTATGATGTGTCTTTGTATAGTCCTCTTGGGCCTAACTTGTTTGGGACTCCCTGTGTTTCCTGGTCTTATATGTCTATTTCCTTCACCAAATTAAGGAAGTTTTCTTTCATTATTTTTTAAAATAAGTTTCAATTTCTTGTTCTTCTTCTCCATCTGGCATTCCTGATTCAGATGTTGGCCCTTTTGGAGATGTGCCAAAGTCTTCTCAAACGCTCTTCATTTTTTTTGAATTCTTGTTTCTTCATTTTGTTCTGGTTGAATGTTTATTTCTTTATGTTCCAATTTGTCCATTTGAATCCCAGCTTCCTTTCCTTCACTGTTGGTTTCCTGTGGATTTTTCTTTACTTCACTTGGTGTAGCCTTCATTTCTTCCCTTATGTTTCTGCCACATTCAATGAAGTCTCTGAGCATTATCACCACCGGTGTTTTGAGCTCTACGTCTGATAGGTTGGCTATCTCCACATTGCTTACTTATTTTCCTGGGGTTCGGGTCTGTTCTGTTCCTTCATTTGGGCTATATTTCTGTCTCCTCAATTTGGCAGCCTCCCTGTGCCTGTGTATTAGGTAGAGCCACTCTGACTCCCTGTCTTAGTGTACCTGTTAAGTTGTATGAGGCGGAGCTTTGAGTAGTCACCAGAGCAGGCAGCCTGCTTCACCATTTTGTGGCTCCATGTGTGGGGGAGGGTTGAAGACGAGACAATGCCACTGCTGGCTGACTTCTGGGAGCTTGCCTGGCCCTCGCTCCATTTCCAGTCATTTCACCCTCTTCCCATATGTGACCGGCGCCCCTCCAGCTGCTGCCCTGATTGTGATTCCCAGAGTGGGTGGGTGTTCCTTACGTTCTGGACTCTCCTGAGAAACCAGCAGTCTCTTCTGCCACCCCAACCTCCACTGGTTTTACAGCCACAAGTAACGAGGCTTTATTATTCCTGGCGCTGGAGCCCTGGGCTGTATGGTCTCGCATGGGGCTGTCCCCCTGATTTTATCCACCACACATGAATGTGGGACCACCTGTCCCACTGGCCACCACCAGTGCCTCACCCCCACTTGCTGCCGCCACACTGTATCTTCTCCGCCCCAGGCCCCCATCTCCGCCCCTCCTACCTGTCGGGATGAATAAGCCCCTTTAAATCCTTGGTTGTTGGACTTTTGTATAGTTCAATTTTCTGGCAGTTTTGGGTGTTTTTCATTTTGAAATAGTCATGATCCTTCTTATGGTTGTGCAAGGGGGCAAGGCATGTCTACCTACGCCTCCATCTTGACAGCAAGTCTGCCTACCATATCACTTTCTTTGGTCAAAACCTAAGCTAGATAGATACCAGCTTCTTCGTACCTAAGGAACATCACTACACAACACTTTGGAAACTGAGAAGACTACCTACCTCCACAGTGTTCACTTAAGAAACATACAATAGCATTTCTCCTTATACCAGGGAGCTGGCGGGAAGTGGGAGCACCCGCCCTAGAAGTGGACATCAAATCCACAATTATACTGTAGCACTTGCTGGAGATTCTGATAATACCACAGTTTAAAAAAAAATCACTGTCCTTTTAAAAATAATTTAATTAACAATACGATTAATTACTGGTTGCTCCTGCAGAACTGTATGACATAGCCTTTGTTTATAGTCTTTCCTCCACAATGCCCTTCTTTTTCCAATATCCATGTGTCAAACTTTAGCTTTCAGGAATCACTTCAAACATAACACACTTTGCCACATGACTCAGCCAGAAGTAATTTCTCTCCTCCCAGTGCCTACACCATTTTCATGAAGTCGTAAGGTATTTTTCACAAATCTCCTAAGTGCCAAGGTGTCAAACTCACTTCCACCAGGGACCACATCAGCCTCGCAGTTGCCTTCAAAGGGCCGAATATAATTTTAGGACTGTATAAATGTAACTACTCCTTAACAGTTGAGCGAGAGCTCGGCACTGCTGCTGGGTAGAAACAAGGTGCTGGACTGGATAAAAAAAGGGGGGGGGGCCAGATTCGGCCCACAGGCCCTATGTTTGCCACCTGTGTTCTAGTGTTTGTGCCCTGCCTGTGTGTCTCTGCCCCCTCTCATGTTGTTGCTTTAGCAGCCAATGGTGTACTTTATTCACGGTTGCTTGGCCAGAGGGCCCAGTGCAAGTGCCTAGCACACAATGTAAGCTAAAAAAAAACAGGAAATAGAACCAAAAGCATCATTTACTGCTGAGATAAAAGGAAATGAAGTCAGTCCTGTACAGGACCCCCGTTTACATGTCAGCATACCAGGGTAAGGGAAGTCAGAAGACATCTGTCACCAATTAGCAACATGACCTTGACCAATCTCAACCTCTGGACTATTTCCCCATCTGTACCAATCAGAAGGTAAAATCAGATGGTCTTTCTGGTCCCTTTACAGTTTGAAACCATCATGAAATAATTAACTCATACAGGCAGGATATAAAAAATTAGAAAAGGAAATCTAGAGATGCCTTGACTGGCCTCACTGACTCTTCACTGGAATTCCCTATGAAAATCTTCCCTCATGAAGAACCGCGTTCTTTTTCACAAAGATTCCCCATCCAGTCTAAGAAAATAAAACAAAGGCAAACCAGAATCTAAATCATTGACATTAAAAAGGCAGTAATGGCCCATCAAAAGACAGATGTATACATTAATTTATACTGCTATATACTGGTTCACACAATTCTCACTTAAAGATTTGGAAAGCACCTTGAGAATTTACAGAAAATAAGTGACTCAAAGACCAGCAAGTGACACTATAACATACCTTGTGATGACATGCAAAAACTGTGGTGTGAGCACCGCCTGCTGAGACTTCTCAGGATATTGGTAAACTGACATTAATTCAACAGATTTGACCACCAGGTAGAGATAGCCCACATGAGGTAATGAGAAAAAACAGAAGAGACTCAGCAACTCTTTTTCCTGAGACAAACTTATTCTCTCAGAAGAAGGAGAACCTATATGAAAAAGAAAATAAAAACACAACACTAGTTAATAAAGGGAAGCAATATCTTGACTTTTATAGGCAAAAAAGTCTATCAGTAGATAACCAAAGAACTGTCTGGGGGAATTTGCTCTTTACAGAAGAATGCCAGTAAGAAATTAAAAGAGAGTGATATAATTAGAATATCACCATGTTGTAACCCCTAATAAATGAACATAACTAGGTAATAATCATTAACAGCTATTAATATTATTAAAAAAAAGTCAACCAGATACTGTGTACCTTTCAACAGAACTCAAGACTACTTGTGTTACCTAATAATAATAATAACCTGATCATAAATGAACAATAAAGTAATTAAAAATAATAATAATAATAATAACCTGATCAAGACTAAGTCTACACTAGCACCATCAAAAGAAATGTAATGTGAGTCACATATGTAATTTAAAGTTTTCTAGTAATAACATTTACAAAAGTAAAAACAGGCAGAATTTTAATATGTTGTATTAACCAACATAATCAAAATATTACCAATTCAACAAGCAATCAACAAAAATTAATAAGATATTTTACATATCTATATATTTTGGTACTAAGTCTTCAAGATATAGTGAATTTTACAACACTTAAAGTGTATTTCAATTTAGACTAGTCACATTTCAAGTGCTCAAAAGCAGCATGTGACCAATGGCTGCCGTACTGAAAAGTGTAGCTGTAGGTAGAACTGCCAAATCACAGGGAAATACAGAGGATGCAGGAATATGTTAAATGACACTGTGGGGAGTCAACTATCAAAAGTCAGACTGTGGGAAATTCTACAGTTGTTAGTCCAGTTTCTTGCTAAACAAATTGCAAGGAAAAGACAAAGAAGGAGGGAGAGACTGTGAATTAAAAGAGACTTTAAAGACAGAGGCAGCCAATTGCAATGTTATGAACCTTACTTGGAATCTGATCCAAACAAATGAATTAAAGAAAAAAAAAGTATTTATTTAAGGTTTTATTTATTTATTTTTAGAAAGAGGAGAAGGGAGGGAGAAAGACAGAGAGAGAAACATCAATCAGTTGCCTCCTCCAAGTGTCCCAACGAGGGACCCAACCTGCAACCCAAGCATGTGCCCTGACTGGGAAATGAACCCACAACCTTTCGCTTGAGCTACACCAGTCAGGAGAGAAAAACTTTTAGATAATCAGGGAAATCTGAACATTGACTAGATATATGATGATATCAAAGAATTAAAAAAAAAAAAAAGTGAAATGGTATTTTGAGTTTGTTTAAATAAAACAATCCATGGTATAAACTCTGGAATTTGCATCAGAACAATCTGGCATGGGGCAGAGAGTGGTCATGAGGCAAGTTGTGTGATGGGGACACAGAATGTGGTTCACTGTACTATTTTCTCTAAACCTATGTGCTTGAAATTTCAATAATCAGAAGTTTTATTAAAAAAGTATAGCTCTGATTGATACTCTTCAAGGACACTCATTAATAACAGAAGAGAGTCCAGTACTCCATTCTCCATAACTGGCCCAGAGCAACCTGTAGTTTTCTCTCCCTCTTCTTTCCTACACACATCTGTGCTCTGGTCAGAGAGAAGTGCTCACTAATCTCCAAACATACGATGCTTTTATGCTTGGCACTTATGTTGCTTCCTCTTAGGTAATATCTCACTAAAATCTCCATCTTCTGAAAGCTCTATTCATACCTTAGGGCCCAGCTCAAACATGCGCTTCTGTTCCATTTGCCTATTAAGTAAACATTCATTGGGTACTTACTACGTGAGACTCTTCTTGGTTCTGGGGCTACAACAGTGCACAAGACAAAGTAACTGCATTCATTCTAATAATGGGGACTGGAGTGGAGAATAAACAAACTGTGTAGTATGCAGAGAGGGGATATTTTAAATTGAGATGTCAGAGAAGTCCTCTGTGGTGAGGTAACATTTAAGCTGTGAGTTGAATGACTCAAAGACACCAATCACGCAAGATCTGAGGAAAATACATTCTCAGCATTTGAAGAGTAAGTAACAGGTCTTCTACTAGAATGCACTTGGCCCTGGCCAGGTAGCTCAATTAGTTAGATCGAGCCCACAACCAATATGCCAAGGTTATGGGTTCAATCCCCAGTCATGCACATATAAGAATCAACCAATGAATCCATAAATAAGAGGAACAACAAATCCATGTTTCTCTCTCTCTCTCTAAAATCAATCAATAAAAAAATTATCTTTCAAAGAGTACACTTGGCATATCTAAGGAAGAGAGAAAGGCCATAAGGATCGAGAATGGATCCATGTGGGTGAGTGGAACAAGATAAGCCCATAATTAGGGTCATGCAGCCATGGGAATAATTTGGGACTTTATCCCAAGTGCTATGGGGAAGCCACTGGATAAAGAGTTGACCGTCTAATATGGCTATGGACCCTGTCTGGTCTCCAACATTTTCTCACAACCCCCTCTCTCTTGCTCAACTCTCCCAGTCTAGCTTCTCTCAGTTTCTTAAACAAGATTCACCCTTCGCCATATGCCTTCGCTGCTCTTCTGCCCCAAACCAGCGCCATTTCATTCTTCAGATCCTCCTTCTCAAGGAGCCTTACCCGACCACCAGGTCAGGATCTTCTGTTATACGCTTTCAAACCCCACTATTTTCCTTCATGGAGCACTCATTTCAGTGTGTAACTGTACCCTCCTTTTGGTGACTATTCAATTAATAATCATCTCCCTTCCCCACGAGACTGTAAGTCCATGAGTGCAAGTATTTGGCCTACTTTTGCTTTTGGTTCCCTAGTATTCAGCACCATACCCCACAGAGTAAAGTATTCAATAAATGTTTACTGGAATAAGCAAAAAAGTAAATGAAGGTTATAAATGCATTCAATAAAACTAATATTTATATCTTTCTCTAGGCAACATTTAAAGATGTTAAACAGGCCAAGACTAAGTACAGTGTCCAATGCAGATTCTTAACTCTGGCTGCCCATTAGATTTCTGGGGAGCTTTTCAAAATACTGATGCCCAGGCTCCACAACTGACCAATCAAGTCAGAACCTCTAGCATGTAGAGCCTGGGCATCACTATTTTTAAAAGCATCCAAGTAAATTCAATGTGCAGCAAGGCTGAAAAACACTTCTCTAAATAAATTTCCCACCTTGCTCACAAGGCCATCATAAGAAGTTTGCCAAATACCCAGCTAGAACCCACACAAACCTCAGCTATAGCAGGGCTCTGATTTCCCCTTTTGGGTCAAGTGATCATTTTTCAACAAGAGAAATGGCTTTTGTCTGTCACGTCCTCTTCATGGCTTCTCCCAGCAGACACAACTTCCATTTCTAGTGCTCACAGGGACTTGCTAAGGAACTTGCTCAAGGCCACGAGGAGACTCAGTAGAAGAACCTAACCTATTACCCATGGCAGTCTAGCCTCCCAGCTGGAGCCTTCTCACCTCACTGTATCACGGTCATACTTACCCGTGTGGTAAATAGGTAGCAGCTGAAGTGAATGCAACTTAATGTCATCAGACAAAGCATAGGACGAAATGTCAGGAGCAAAACGTCTGTGCGTTTAAAAAGAAAGAGAGAGAGAGAAAGATCTAATTTCCATGTACTCAGTTGATGCAGGTAAATATATATTAAATTCTGGTGAATGAAAAGCTTTCTAATACCTATAGAGCAGATACTGAACATGGAAATATTTCACTTTTTCATCATCTAATCCCGTTGACTCCAGTGTAACGGATACTCCAGACTGTTCACTTTTTTCACCAAGAAGTTCCATGGGTTTTTGGCAGATAACAAAATCATCTGACTCAAGCTGCAAAGTTTGATTACCAATGCCTTAAAAAATAATAGTTAAGAAAAGAGTTCAACAACTCCAAATATTACTTGAATGCAAATTAGATTTCACAGTATTGCCCACCAATTAAATGAATGTAGAGTAATTTTACTTATTTATACACACACACATCTCATGTATTAGCAAGGCTCTATGGTTTTGAAGTCTTAGTACTTGCTTATTTACTCCTCACAACAACTGATCAAACACAGAAGGATTCATTATCATCCCCATTTTTAACTTGAGGAAATTGAAATTCAAAGATGGTATCATGAACCCAAGGCCATTCAACAAGTAAATATGAAGACTGGGGCTAGAAACTCCTCATGAGCAGTTGTTCCATTATTTCTATTGACAAATATTACTGAAATGCATTTGCATACTACAGAATAAGACATAGGCAGCCAGATCACAAACCCTAATCCCATGGTTTTGGAATAACTGCATCTATACATAATGCAACCTGGCAATATACATACTGAATGCTTCAGAGATTGTCAGAAGTGAGGATTTTCTCTATACCTAAAATAAGAAAGCAAAGTCATCATTTACCTTCTGCCTGTTTCACTGGACTGTTGGTATTATGTGGATGGCAGTGAACACTCTCGCCATTTTTAGAGTTTGACTCCAGTTTTAGGATTAAGACTTCTAAGTCTGACATGATAGCCACATATCCAACACAGAAAGAAATTTCAACAGGAGTGATGTTATGTATGTGTATAATTAAAGAACGTTCAAAATCCAATACTGAGAATTCTTCGTTAATCACCTGATACTTCAAACTAAATAAGACTAACTTATTTGAGCAGCCAACAAGAAGGTCTCCTCTCACAGGACAGCAGGAAATGCACAAGGGGGCCTCAGAAAGCGGCATTTCAACAATAGACATCTGGTCCCTGAAGGTTTCTCGGAAGGATGGCTCCACATTATGTCCAACCATGCGGATACACACTCGAGCGTTTTCAGTCCTTTTACTTCTCCAGTTCACGTAAGCACGTAGAAATGTAGCTTTATTTTTCTCTTCAATTGCCACCAAATAGTCTCCTGAGGAGGAAATAAGATTATACTTAGAATTTGTGATTAGAAACAACCACTTACACCTTGCACCATGGAAAGGAACTATTAATGAATTCTAATGTGAATGGTTGAATTAAAGATTCACTGGAACAAAACCCAAAGTAACAGAACCTTAGATATATTTTTAACTAACATTAGACATTTAGATTCTTGAAATACAATCTCTCTCCATTTTAGTGTCTTAAAATACTCATCAATTATTCATATAGTTTACATAGAAATGTTACATTTCATTCCTTATATTAGCTCCAAGCGTTTACTGTAGCTCTGAAGCTGTAGCTCCAAGAAAACTCTTCTGACATAGAGAGCCTGGTGGTATCAGTGTGATGTTACTGTAAAATTAGCTGCAAATTAAAGAACTCTGCAGTTAGCAAAACCATAGTACAACCCCTCCC